>UXUI01007510.1:33471-45382 GCA_900576705.1 Enterobius vermicularis | reverse complement strand
GTGTGTGTGTGTGTGTGTGTCTGTTTGTTTGTGTGTATATCTGATGAGAATATTTAAGATACTTTACACTAAAAATCTAGTAGTATATTTCTTCACAACTGCAGTTCACTTTATGCAGTCTGGTCAATTAGCACAATCTTTCTTGCTTTGTCAACATACTTATGTTGCTAATTATTTTTTTATCACCTCATTTTTTTTTTTTCCCGCGGTAATACTTTGTTTTATTTTGTTTTGTTTTTGTTTTTCTTTCTTTTCATTTGCTTCCTTTCTCTTCTTCGTCTTGATCATTTGTGTCCCTTTGTTTAATGACAAAAACAACAATAATGGAAGAAAAATTTCTTGACGTATTTTTTTTTTTTTTGTTTCAAGATTTTTGAACAAATATATACATATATGGTTTTAAGGTTAGTTTTAGTTTGTTGTTAAGCTGAGAAAAAAGGGGATAGTGTAGGAGAGGGGAACAGGGGAGAGGAAGGGAGCGGAAGGTTAAATAAAGGTTGTTATGGATTAACAGCATTTTAAAGTGCTAAAATGAAGCCTAACCTTGGCTGAACATCGTTGCTTTTCTTTTTCTCCTTGCAATTTCCACATACTCTTCACTCAGCACTAGCTTTTATTAACAATTTTTATGTTTTCAGATGCGATTTGTCCCGTATTTTCTTCGAACAATAACAACTGCTTCAAATTTTCCTGGCTATGAACTCCATCTGTTAGAGTTTGATGTTTTCATCTTTTTTTGCTGTGCAGCCCTGTGTAGTTAGTTTTGGAGATTAATTCATTATTTATATGTTATTTTTTATTGGAATTATTAATCAGTTATCATTGATGTCATTGATACACAACAAAAAAATTGATGATTTTCAGCGTAAAAAAACAACAACTGGCGTTAGGCGTCAGTAGAGTTCCAGTGTTGCCAGTGCTCTAAACGCATACTGAGGTGTATTTCCCCACTGATGAGGACGATGACGATGGTGATGTTGTTGTCGTCGTTGTCGTTGTCGTCGCCGTAAGCGATATCTTTTTTGCTATAGTTACTTGAAATTCTTTCAAACCCCCGCAAGTCTTCTTTTTCCCCCCTTTTTGTGTGCTTAAAAAATTGCCCTAAATAAAGTTGAGAAAACCTTTATACTATTTGTGATGACTGTTATATAACGGGTAATGTTGTTGAGAGAGAAAAAAAAGGAGAAAAGCACATAGAATTCTTTTTGTGATTTTTCCGGTTCAAATGGCACATCATTTGCGTATATACATACGTAAACGATGAAGTTTTTGTTTCTTTTTTTTCTTTTTTCTCTTTGCAAGTAAGTTTTTTTTTTTTTGATTGTTTCATTGAATCGTTGATGTTGCAGTAAAGGAAAAAGAAGGAAAAAAATTCATATTCAAATCCTTAAAAATTTGTGCGCCATTTTGTTGACCTTTATGACAGTTGTTTACGAAATGTGACATCAGCGAGGAAGTCCGCTTACAATCTTTGTCTCTCTCTCTCTCTCTCCCTCTCTCTCTCTGCCTCTCTTTCCTTTTCTCGTTCTCGACTTTTACTTTTTTTTTGTTGCTTTCCTTCATCGTTTTCCTCTCTCAATTTCAGTGCAGTTTTCAATCACTTTCTGCTGCAGCTTTTAGTTATGAGGATTCTTGGGGTTTGTCTTGGTTTGGCTCTGTTTAGTTGCTTATATTCTCTTTCTATTATATAAGAAAAAAAAAGGAATTTTTTTTTTTGCATCACGTCAACTCTGTGTTAAAGCAATTTAAAAATTTTTTCTCAACACTCCGGGAAGTGGCGTTCAATTTTCTGAGCTTGCTCTTTTTTAATTTTTCTTATATATTTTTTTTTCTTTTTTAAATCCTGTTTTGAACGCTCGTTTCGTCTTAGATTTTACCAGTTTACTTGTTGAAAAAGAAGGCTTTTTCAATTGGTATTACATTCATATTAGTACTGTTGAAGATATAAATTTAGCTGTAAGTGTAAATGAATAGGAGGGCAGAAACTCACGGATGAGTGCTTACAGGTTATAGATGAGTAAATAATAAATACGTATATATATATATATATATATATATAATATATATATATATGGATATATATATATATATATATATATATATATATATATATGATACATATATAATGGGAAAGCTACGATCAATGAGCCGATTTGTTATTGACGCTTGCTGTTATTACTATTATTTTTATTATTATTATTACTTTTTTTTTTGTTTTTGTTTTTGGTTTCTTTTTTCTTGTGCAGTTTCATATGTTTAGTAATAAAAATGATTGTTCAACATGGAAAGTGTTGGTTTCTTTTTTAGAGACAGTTTACGTTTTTTAAATTGCTAGGTTCCTGTTACGCATTAAGATTTAAAAGCTAATTGCCGATATTTTTGCGTGGTTTATATTAAACTTTCTTAAAGTTTTACATTTTTTTAATTAGTCAAGCTTAACTAGACTGTTAGATATTAACACGTAATACAGTGATGTTTGGCGTCAAAACTTCAGTAGTCGACTATAGTAGAAAGAGTTTTTTTTTCGGTTTATATCGTAGTTTAGTTGTTTTTTTTGCTGTGCCCATATATTAGCTGTATTTTTTTATTTTGGTTTTTGGATCGTCTCTTCAATGCGGCGAAAGTATTAGTTTAGCATTTGAGTTTGAAATAATTATTTTCTTTTGTTGAATAAATGCTCAGTTTTTTTGGTAAACTTTATGCAGTATTTTTTTTTTTTTTGTGTGTGTGTGTGTGTGTGTGTGATTCTGATGTAATCAGATGTTTAATGAATTGATCAAGATGGTCGGTAATCAAATGAAGTAAAATCATTTGAAATGTTTAGTTAGTAATGGGGAACAATGTTTTAAATGTATTCTTACTTTTTTACTAGTAGGCTTTTTTTATTCAAATTTTTTGGTTGTTTTTTTTTCTTTTTTTTTTCAGTAACATTTAAATCCAGTTAATTCTTTTGATTGTTTGACTGTTTATTTGCTTCTTATAATTTTGGAATTTTTTTGGTGCTTTTTTTATGGTAGTTTTACAGCTTTTTTTTTTGTATAAGCAGGTTTTTTTTTCGATACCATAATACTTTTTTGAAGTATCACGACTTTTTTTTTTTTGTTTGACAGGCAAGTTGTTGTCCAATGTTAGTAATTCAAAAGTTGTCGTCATTATCCTGTGCCGAAGTACTTTAGCTTTTCAAAATATTGGCTTTATTCTGAAGCACTTCTTATAGCTTTTGTTCATTCTTAAGCATTTTGTTGAGAAGTAGCAGAGATCGGTAAGAGGAAAAAAAATTTTTTTTGTTTTTTTTATTTCTCATAACGGCATATATCATAGGCATAATTGTTGCCCTTCGCATGATTCTGCTATATATATATATATATATATATATATATATATATATAGTGGTAGGAGGTTGATACGTAGTCATCGACTAGTCACAGCTGGCATTTACTGTGGTAACTAAGCTATGTTATTTTTGCTGCTTTTTTTTCCATCTGATTCATTTGTTGATTTCTATAATGACGAGCGTATTTGAAATACGTACAATTACTATTTCACTGATTTATTTGTAGTTATTTTTGGCCACTAATATTGCTGACATAAACAAAATGTTATTTTAAGACCTTAATGTGTCTATTTTAGGAAAATATTTTACTATTATTTAGCGATGGCTACAAAAAGAAAAAAAAAAGAAATATTTGACAGGAAAGGTTGGATAATGCGGACAGGTGGAGGAGAGGAGGGAAAGAGAAAAGAATAATGAGTTACATATAAATAGTATTCGTCTAAAAGAAAGGGAGAAGCGTATTTTCTTTGTCTATTTTCACACGATTCATGTAAAAAAAGACAATTTTTTTATGGGGAGAGCTTTGAAGTGTTGTAGTTTGCAGATTTCAATACGTCGATACACGTCATTTTTTCTTTTGCTTTTTTTTTTTTTTTTTTTTCGGAGGGGGAAAAGGGAGGAGGGGTACATTTGATTTCTGTTTTCGCAAAGTTGTGTTATCCGTAGCCAGTGCTGAAAATAATCTAAATAATATTTGCCATATCGAATAGGTCTCTCTCTTTATTATTGTTGTTGTTGGCCTTCTTTTCCATAAACGGTTTTTATAACAAACAAAATTTTGCGTTTGAATACGTCTCTTTTCTCATCGTTTTTTTTGTGGCTTTATTTTATTTTATTTTTTTTTTTTTATTTTGAACGATGACGATATCAGTTTTTAATTTGCTTAACTTTTTTTTTTTTTGTTAATTCTCATTTGTTTATTGCATACGATGACAAACTTTTTTTTTTTTTTTTATTATAAAGCGAAATATTAAATTTGTTTTTCTTGCTTTTTTTCCCCTACTTTTTCTACTCTTTCGCACACTTAACTTTGCTGCTTAATTCATGCAGTCGTTTTTGCTGCTATGAAATAACCTTAACAATCGTCTCCAGCAAGAAAAAAAAGTTTTTTTTCTCTTCTTATTTTACTTTCTCTTGAATGGCGGAGATTCTCGTCAACAACTTAAAGCAGCTATTTGGTTTAGGGGTTTTTTTGAGCTAAGAAAGAAAAAAACAGCATCTGCAGCATTTTCAACCATTAATTAAAACATATGATGAGGAACATTGTTAGGATAAGAATATTTTACTAAAACATTCAGAATCGTTGCTTTTTTTTTTTCTTTTTTTCTGTCAAATGGAGAAGGAAAATATGGAAAAAGGAATGGCTTGGCTGACATTTTTGTTGTTTCGAGGCAATGATGCCTGCTCATAGAATCATCTTCATCATCTTCATCATCATCACTGTATGTTTTTGGTGCTTTTGGTTTTTGCTTCCAGCGGTTGTTTTGCCCTCAATTAAATCACTGATCAACTTTACTGAAGACGTCCAACAAAAACAACAACGATAACAGTGGGCGAAACCAAATAATGTGTAAAGTTATTCATTTACTGCATTGATACTGTTGGACACGATAACGACAAAGAAAAAAAAGTTACATTTGCTGTTATCTATCAGACAACGACTATACCCGGTTTCTGGATATGGTGATGTGATTGTCCTGTGCACGAAAGAACCATTTCTTGTCGTTCTAGGCGCCACTGATACTACAGTATCTTTATTGAAGTTGAACTTTGAATCTGCAATGTATTTTGGTTTGTTGGGTGTGGCGGTTTTGAAGTTGTCTCCTTCGTGTATTTCTTCTTCAAAACCCATTTGCGTCATTTGTGCAGCTTTACTGTATTTTTTTTTTTGTTGCTTTATTTTTTTTAGCTTTTCCTGTTTCCTCTGGAAAGCAAAATGGAAATGAGTAAAAGGGATAGGGATAAAAGAAAAGGAGGAGAAAGGAGACGGCGGGAAGCGGTAAAAAGGTGGGAAGAAAAGTAGGTAGGGGGAAAACAGTAATGGCAAATTGTTTAAAGTTTTAGCACATCATTTGATCACGAATTAATCTGAAGGTTAGTTTGAGTTTGTGAATATAAAGTTCTTTTGGTTAAACGTATCACTGCTATGGGTTATGCGATGTTTTTTTAGTGACCATTGAAAACATGTAGTATATCATCTGTTGTTTTTTTTTATTTATAAACTTAAATTTATCAACGGTTAGTCGAATAGCATAAAAGATAGTTGTTTTAATGGAAAGAAACTTAGTTAATGTTTATCCACTGTAGGTTCTTTTTTTTTTTTTTTTTTGTCACTGTAAAAACTTCAAGCAGTTGGCGTTCGTTCATCTGTTTAAACGTTTATTTGTTTGTCATAATGGTATTTGTTGAGATAATGAAGAAATAATTTTCAGTTTTTTGTTGTTATTTTGGTGGACTACAAATGCAGGAACTGAATAACAGGCGGCAGATTTCGTTTCGGTGATAATGGTTCAAGTCTGCTGCCATGGTATTGCGGTCGAAACAGAGTCGACCACGCAAGAAAATTGTGTATTAGCAAGCCCTGGAACTCAGCAGTACCCTTTACTGGTAATTTTTGTGCTTCTTCCCTCTTGAATTGCTGCTTTTGTTAAGAACTAATTTTCTTGATCATTGGCTTTATGGGTGTTGATTTTATTGAACCAGTAGCTGATATTTCTGTGTTGTGTATTTTGTATGTGGAATATCGCTTACATATATTTAAATAACTTTAGTGCGAAATACTTGAATTTCTTTTGAAGCATTTCATTTTTTTCTAGTAGTGTCCACATGTCTGCTTCCCCCATGTATTAAATGTTTTTTTTTTATTTGAGGCGGTATCATCCGGAAGTGGATTTTCTTGCCAAAATATATCGCCGTACAGGACCTTTGGCAAAATATTGGAATCGCAAACCCCCTTTTATGATGTTTTTTTGGGTGGATCTTGTGGAAATACTGTTTGGAGGAAGGAGGAGGTTGGTCAATAATTGCTTTTTTTTCTTCTTTCAATTTTTCAAAGCTATAAAATGATCCTTAAGGTTCGCTTTAAATTTCCTAATTGCTGATTTCAACTGAAGGCTTTTTGTGTTACAAAAATGATGTTTAGTTTTTACCTAAGCTTCTGGTTCTATCCTTCTTCTCTCTAATTTGTACTGATTTGACGTGCATAGCAGTGCTGCTTACTGCAGTCTTTTTTTACTTTCTAATTTCTTCAACAATAAAAGTACATAATGATGCGATTTCTAGGTGATTCCATTTTTGGAGAAAAGAGGTATAAGTTATTTTGATCCACAAAAGTCTGTTTGGGACCAAAATATGATTGGCGAAGAGGATGTAGCTAAAGAAGTATGTCTCAGTAAATTTTTTACGTCACTTTTTATTGTGTAATATATGTGTGAACTGGTCGTAGCCTTCTTAAATGGACCTTTTAAAAATTGTTAAGGGGTATTACTGTGACTTCTGCTAAGCGTTCTATTCCAAATGAATTATAATGTGGTTTTTGCCAAATTTATCATTCTCACATGATCGCAGTTAGACAAACACTTTCAAGTTTTGAAATGTATCATCACTTGATTTTTTGTTATGGTTGCTCAAAAAACTTGGTCTTTTGAAGTCTGGTTTTTATGTACGTCGTTATGGCATTGATTGAAAAATAGTTTGCTTGCCTTAGCATAAAATTTTTATGTTATGGGAAAAATTGAGTATAACCAGTTGTACAGTTCAATCAGTGATTATTTGAGAGTTGCTTTTATAATCTATACAAAAAATAGATTTTTTGTGGTTTTATTGAATGTTTGTAGTGTAATACTTTACCATCCATATAAATTCAAATCGAATAGTTTTTCAGTGTAGTTTTGAGTACGAAGAAGATTTTTTGTCAAGGAACATTTTTAGCTATACAAGATTTGTCTGAATAATAGTTTTGGAACTTGCCTTTTGATTCTACTTTTTTTTCCTGCAGTTCTTTATGTGTGCGTTTATTTTTATAAAACTATACGATTATACCATAAAGGTGAGCATATTTTGAATGTCTTTTATTTTCAGAATTCGCGTTTAATTCTTTTTGTCATTGATCCTACCACGATCAATGCTACGTCATACCTTGAAATTGCTCACATTGCTGCTCGGCAAATGCCAAAAATGGTGGTAGTATTTTTGAATCAATTACTTTGGCAATCTAACGGGTTACCGGAAGACCGTAGTGATAGGAAGCGTGTTTGTGAAACTCTAGACGATATCCTTACTATGCATCATGTTCCCGTGCTTCATACTATTAAAGTAATCAGTTTGTAATTTCTTTGGTAAAACTTTTATGCCTTTATAAAACCAAGTGCAGTAAGAAAGAATAATTTTATTAGGAAGCACTCCATTATATTGATGAAGCAATACTTGGCCAGAAAACATGGTCAGAAGCTATGGCAAATCCGCTACAGAGGTTGCCATTTATAATGCTCAAAGGACGTCGGGTCTTTCAACAATCTGCTCATAAAATTGCACATGCTTGGCAAATTGTCAGAAATGGCTTTTGCCGATGGAGCGGGTCTAAATTTATCTTTATTGGTACGTCATTCACTGGTATTTTGTCTTGAAGTCAAATCACTAATAGCATTATGGAAAACTAAATGTTCAACTGGTTTTGGTTTCTACAGCGCAATTTTTCAAAAGAATATGAAACAAAAGTTTGTTAAAAATTTTTTGAGTTTTACTAACTTGGTTTTCTTTTCAGTTTTTCTTGAGTTATTGATGGTCCTTGCTGTGCACTTTTCTGTTCATAATTTCCCAATTGTATTTATTTTACTTCCGCTAATTGCGTTGGATGCTTTATTAGCAATATTAGTTCTGCTTTATTACCGGTATAAGGCAAGTGTTGCATCTAAACAGCGAGCCTATATAATGCAGCAGCGAGTTCTTGTCACTAAAGGTTCAATTGCTATTCCGGGTCGAAGTGTTGTGCCATGCGAACTCCAAACCTCTGTTTCTGCAAAAGTTACCAAATTTAAAAAAATGGTGGCGGCATCTGACAAACAAAAGAGAGGTACATGCTTTATATGTTACTCGTTTGAAAGCTGGTCTAATTTGCATTCGTTTGTTAGATTTTCAGAAGAAAAGATTATTTGGTTTGCAAGTTGAAATTCTGTTTGAGAGGAGTTAAGCCAAGTTTGTTTTTTACAGCTCCTAAGAAGGGATCGCAATGTAGCTTTCATGAGAAATATTGTTGGAAAGCACGCAGTGATACTGATTTATACCTAGCTTGCAGTTCAACTCGAGAATCTGACTTGGCATACATGAATAAAACTGCGGAGAAATTTTTTAGGCAGGTTTATTTGTTTTATCTGGCTGTTGTTTTGCACTGTATGCTTTTGAACAGCATCAGCCTGTTATTTTGCCATATCTCCAACACGGTTTTTTTTATTTTTTTAGCAAAAAAAGTTGGAAAGTGAAATTTGAAAAAGATCCATCGCCGGAAGGATCAAAGCGTATGAATACGATGTCTTCTGCTAGGCATATAATTTACTACTTCCCAACTGCTGAAAGCATGTTGTCCGGTATGGTTGAGGTATGACATGTCGTGCTATTATATTGCTCCTTCTGAAATGGTTTTTCCAATTGTTTTTGTTATGTTTACCTTGGGTTGTACGACATGTTCGATTTTTTGTTTTAGATTGCATATATGTTTGGAAAAGTTAGCTGGCGTGTTACTATCTGTTTACCTCCCGAAGACAGGAGATGTATAAGGACTAGTAGTAAAGATGCTCGGCTAAAGGAAGAGTACCAGTACCGCAATAGCTGTTATAAAACTGCTTTTTTGTATTTGCAAGCGATGGGGAAGGATAAGAATTGTCAGGTAAACTTTGCTGGTGCCGCGGCATTTAAGCTTTTATTTTACGAAAATAAAATCTTTTGGGGGAAAGTCCTAGCCGGTTGCTTTGTCGTCTGTTTTTTTTTATTTTAATTACCCATTCGTAAGTAATGAAGTTTTTTTTATTTTCAGATATTTGAGAAACTGGACGATGCTTTGCAGCATGCTTATTCGTGCATATCAAGCTGATAAAAGAATGCTTTGATATTCTATTTTTGCGATTCTGTTGTACAATTCGTCTGGGTGCTACTTCAGGCGACGAATATGGCATCTCATCTTTGTATAAGTTTTTTATGTTCATTCAGAATTTTATCTAATTTTTTTCTCAGAGTAGCGGGCCGTTTTTTATTGCCGTTGCATTTTCTAGTCATTTTTATGAAATGTTTCATTTTTTTGTTGATGTCTGAAATAGCTGAATCTTGAGATTTGTATCCATTTTTTTCGTATTTAGCATAATTCTCAACTTGTTAATTCTTTTGTATTTATAAAAAAGGAGGGTATTGAGTTGGTATCCTTCTGTAATTTTTTTTTTGAATTTCTGTTGTAAATAGCTGTTGCTTTGTGTAAAATATAATTGAATATCGTTTTAGAACTGTAATTGCCAACATTTGCGATATTTTTGTCAGGATTCTTGAGGATTAAATTGCTTTTTTAAATAATCTTCTGATGAAAACTTTCGAATTTGATGGTACTTGTTTTGATTTTTGCTCATTTAAATGATTCTACGATTTTTGCTGTTCGCTCAAAGACCACAGCTTTTTCGAAAGATTAGTGCTGTAATATGAATTCAGTGGTTATCACTTATATCCGATTAGCTTTGTAGAAACTTGTTCAGCCGACGACGTTTTTTTTAGGGACTGATAGAGTTAAAGGGCGTCTGGCAGTCAAGATTTCTACAAGAAGCATAATTTCTTTTTGTAATGGTCTGAATTCATTTAGATCTTTGTAGGGTTCTTAGACATTAGGAATGAACCATATGGGTAATAAAACGACCGGCTTATCACGCCAATTTTCCTCTTTTCTTTCTCTCTCCCTCCCCCTTTAGAAATATATTTTCATTGATTTGTTGCTGGTGAAAAAAAGAAGGTTTGGTTCATTTTTAAGAAGATGTCTGAATGATAATATCAGTATTTTAAATTTCCATCGAGCTATTTTTGGGCTATAAAGTGGTTCTCATTCTGTCACTAAAAATTTTATTCACTTGCAATCGTGGAAATCCGTTAGCGTTTTTTTGGTAGCTCTGTCCACACTTTCCAATATATTTCTTTGTCAAATTTCCTTGTCGTATATGGTCTTTGCAGCTCAATTCGGGTTTCATTTCCTAAAAGATTCATGTTTGGTTCTTTCAATGCATGACTTCTTTCCATCTCACTTTTACATTCGCTTTATGCTTCAGCCGAAGTTTGCTTGATAGGATTTTCAAATTTTTTCGAAGCGTGACGTCATCCGGACCTTTTGTTTTAACTTTAACGGTTTCAAAAGTGAATATAGCTTGAGAAGTTCGATTTGTAGTCTTCATCAAATTGTGACGTGGAAAAGTTTATATTAGTGAGCTTCCTAGAAAAAAATTGATGTAAACAGAATCTTTTAGAAGGTTTAGGATGGGGTGGTCATGTTACATGTTTTTCATGCTTTTTTTTTGCTGTTTTTTGTTATGAATGTTCACGATTCAGGTATTTATTAATTTGTTCGTTGAAAACCACTTTGAATATAGGGTTCATTAAAAAATTTTTACTTTGCGGTTATGAACAACAAAAGTGAAGCACATACTAGCGACCTGTGTTTATAGTGAGGAGAATTCGTTTGATCGAAGGCACACAGCATTTTAGTAATAGGGCTTTGTGGTAATTGTCATTCCTATTGTACTAGTGTAATAGGGTGGGAAAAAATCATTTGTGTTTTTCAGCGCTATTTGAGTTTGCGTAAAAGGCATAATGAAAAATTTGACAGTGTCACAAATCTGTTTAAACGACAGGGCTGATATCAAGGAGTTAAAAACCTGTTTTTTTTTTTTTGTTCCCGGGATTAGCCCTTCATGAGCAAGAGGATTTGAAACAAGCGGCACTTGCACAGTCATGCTCCATTACTACATACTTTGAAACAGGAGCAAAGGTGATTTTTAATGAAGATGCTACGTCGCGTACCGAATACTTTACAGAAGGGAGTGCAGTTTTGGTTAAGAAGCCTCGGTTTTGCAGATGAGTTTGAGTTGGGATCTGGTCATAAGCACAAATTTAAAGGTAGATTCTGTGTTGATGTACCAGTTGTGGAGCAGAATTTGGACTCAAGAATAAGACTATGGCATTTCGGAGGGTACCTGGATGCAAGGTGTACTACGGTAAAGAGGTACTTTGGAGTGGCTGGTATGTTGAAAAAAATGAGCAAGGAAGGTTCTCATAGACTGGGAAGAAAGAGCTAAATGTTTAGTACACGTAGTTATTTCTTTGAAAGAGTAATAAAAACTAATAATTAGAGGAACTGAAGGTGGTAAAGGATAAGCGAATCTTTTATAAGGCTGGGGCTCTAATTTGTAGTAGCTCATGACAGGATACCATTTACTTTTAAGAACGCTGAAAAAAAAAAAAGAAAGTAATTGCAGCGAAGGTGGTAAAATTTTGTTTGAAATCAGCGTTTTCTGTAAAGTTCAAGAAACTGTATTTGTTTTACCACTTTTTTGAGCA
>UXUI01007509.1:8096-22485 GCA_900576705.1 Enterobius vermicularis | reverse complement strand
CTAGTCTCTACGAGCCCATATTGGAGGGTTAGAAGGTTTAGAAGATGAAGAACTGGATGAGAACAGCGTGTGTGAAGAACCAGATTGCGGTTGCCTTAACTCAGACGTTTTACCCTGCCAGGTCTTTGTCCAAGTTCTAACTCCCGGCTCCCCAATCCCCATCTCAGAGCCTGACTCCGAACTGCGGGAAACCCGTTCAGTACGATAGTCTTTCAACGGAGTAGAAACTTTAATTACTGAGGATTCCTCGCGCCAATGCGGTGCGCTAGTTTTGCTTTTCCATGTATCTGCAGGTTCAATTTTAAATTTATAACCTTCTGCGTCTCGGCGCTTGACCGCTTCTGTAACCTTCTGAGCCGCCTGCATAGGGGAAGGAATTAATACAATTAGATCACGATCCACAGCTTCTTTCAAAGTGAAAGTGTTGCCAGTCTTTGCTTCCTTATACTGACCATTAGGTGTGATGCGATTTAGACCCATGGCTTGCTGCAGTGTCATAGTCTCATTATAGTCAAAGCTGTGTAACAAAGAATTTCCATCTATAACACCACGAGTAACAGCATCCTCAAACGTTAAATTCAAGTCAGTTTTCTTGTCCTTAACTCTGCCAGAAACTTCATCAAACGCTGAAGAAAATAGTACTTTAGAAAGATTTGTTTCGTCAGATCCCTCAGCTGCTACAACATTTCCCGTATCAATGTAACCCTCAATAATGGCTTGGCTGATCGGCATTTGCCGGCCAGTCTCCGGATCTGTAAAACAGTCTTGTCTGACATCTATCAATCCTTTACCCAATGCCTCGGCAAAGTTCATTTTGTCAACCCTCTTGAGAATTTCTCCAATGTTGCGAGGAATTTTTCCATCCGCGGTTGCTCTCGCAACTGGTACAATAACATGTTCTGCAAACTGGACTGTCCTATTGCGAGGATCAACCAGTTTCTCCCGCACTGCTTCTATAAAGTTCAGTTCTTTGTGAGTTCTGTAGTCAACCAAAAACGGTTCCCTTATTGCTTTGACGGTATCAGGATCAATCAATCCGTTTGTGACAGCCTCATCCAAATTTATTTTCTGACCAGTGATTCTGTTACAGTAAAGTTCTCTGGTCGTATCAATTAATCCTTCCACAATAGCACTAAGAATTGGAATTCTGTAACCTTTTGCAGGGTCATACACTCCTTCCTTGGTCAGACTTACATATACAGGTTTCAACACATCTATCCAACTTAATTTCTTGCCAGACCAAGGATTACAAACCTCTCCCGTTTTCAAATCAATCATACCAAAGCTTACAGCGTCTTTTGTGGAAATTCGGTACCCATTAGCGGGATTGTAAACCCCCTCTGACAACACATCAGAAAGAGTAGCGTCCAAATACCCCATATTAGCAGCCTGCTCAAGAGTCAACTCTCCTGTTTTGCGGCTATTATATTTCAAATTCACAATGTCTATCAATTTGGCACGTATAGCATCTCCAAGACTGATCTTCTCACCATCTTGATCAACAACTCCTTTTTCAATGGCATTTGAAAGATTTGATCGAAAGACTGAATAAGTCCTAGTCGTCTCTTTCCCTTTTTTATCGACATGTACCAGCCCAAGACGTTGCGCTTCCTGTAGCGACATAATCCTACCACTTCTTTTATCTTTCACTCTATCGATGCCCACTAGTTCAGCATGCGGTTCAACATCAATAGATCGCACTTGAGAAGTACTGCGCACTTTTGTTTCAGTTTTTGTAACATATGGGTCACCTTGAACCTGGTAGATAAACTTCATACCTGAGCTGGGATCGAAATACTCACCCTTCTCAACTCCGCCTTCGCCACGAACCATTTTTACAAGAGCTTTATTACCATTTGGCAATTCAAGCATCTGGTTTTGCCCATGGCTGCTGCCGTCAGTTAGTGCAGCTTCCGTGTGCTTCATCGGCGGTGCAAACGGAGTAAGTTGAAGGCTTCTTTCGACAATTCGAGGGTGACCAGTACTCGTAGTCGTACGTGGTCTTGAACCAATGCCGGCAATAATGCCACCTGATAAAGCCTGTGGAAAACTCATTTTCTCGCTTGTACGTCTGTTGTACACTACACCTTCGTCTAAATTCACTACGCCCTTTTTGACCGCCTCAGGATAGCTCATTTCTTCACCTGTAAGAGGATCTCGAATGACTACAGTGCTGCCCTCAATCAAATTTTCAGCTAAAGCTTTTTGAAGTGGCATCTTCTTTCCTTGCTGGTCAGTGAAAACTCCAGTGTTTAAATCCAACTTGCTTTTAATTATAGCATCTTCAAAACTTTCCGGAATATTCTTACTACGCAAAAGACCGTCTTTCATCGCTGTTTGTAAGTCAAAAGTCTTCCTGCTAGCAGTATCAAGCACTGTGCCAGACTCATCATCAATTATTCCTTCACTAATACCGTCAATCATGAGTAATTCCCGGTTACCGCGTCTATCAACTACTATCGAGTGGTATGGATCAACCAGTCCCTCAATTATTGCTTGCTTTAACGTAAGTGACTTGTTGGCAGTCGGGTGAACAAACGTACCAGTCTTCGCATCATACAATCCAAGGCTTAAAAGTTTGCTTAACGACAACTCCCCGTTTTGTAAACCAGTGGATAGTGCTTGCTTCTTTGATACTTCGCTCCTTCGCTGCACCTTCACGGTCGTAAAAACTGCATCTGCCGCATTTTCAGGTGCACCTCCTGCTGGATAAATACGATGCTGTTTAGCCGCATCAGCAAATGAGTACCGTTTGCTATCAACTTTGTCCAAATAATAACGGTTTTTCTTATCAACTACTCCCCACTTCTCTGCTTCGTCGAAAGACATTTCCCGCCCGGTAAGAGTATCGTACACGAGCAAATCTGACGTAGAAATAACACCCCGATCAATAGCTGCGTCCAGTAACAAACAATCCCCAGTAATATGATCTACAACTTCTCCTCTACTAGTATCGAAAGACCATGAATGTTCAGACTCTTCTACCACGGCGTCTCCCACAGGACGGAAACTCATTACAACATTCGAGCCAGGGGCAAACTGGATTACTTTTCGGTTACTAGTAGAAGGCGCTAAGAGAACTTCTGGCTCAACCACTATTATTTCTTTCTCAACTGCTGATTGCAAATCCAATAATTTCCCCTTATTCTTAACAGAACCATTTGAATTAATCAATTTTCGCTCCAATGCCTCTTTTACAGGCACTTTTTTACCGGTATTTGAATCTACATAGAAAATGGTACTGCCATTAATCACACCAAACTTAATAGCTTCCTCAAAGCTCAATTTCCTTTCAACGTTTGGAGGAGATACAACACCAGTCTTAAGATCAATGTATCCTTTCTGCTCGGCTTCATGCAAGTGGAACCCGTCGGCTGGAACTTCAAAAGCTCCCCTGCCACCAGTGATTGCACGATAGGCTGAAACGCCGCCTGGCCCACCGACAGCTGTAGTTTCTGTTGTCTTGACACGCTGAATAGTTGTCACTGACTCTTCCACATTTCCATCAATATTTGGATAATACTTCTGTCCTAACTGCTGGCCAGTTTCGGTCACAGTCTCATTGACCTTCTCCTCAATTGTTGGTCCCGTTTCTGCGTTCCTTGATGGAACTATCCACTCGTCTGAAGGATGAATGAAGCCGTGGCTGAGAGCGTCTTCAAAACTCATTTCCGTATCTCCCTGACGGAACCGGTGAGTCTTAGCATCAATTAAACCTTGCTTCATAGCTTCTGCTAAAGTAACTTTCACTTGGTCAGTTGCAATGCTTGACTGTTGACCAGGTCTGTGAATTCTTCGCTTAACTTCGTATTTTCGTGAAGAAGAAATCAAAGACGGATGGATGTCAAATAGCGCAGTGAGCTGGAGGGCACCACGTAAAGAGACAAAACCCGCCTCGTACGCCTGCTTTGGACCAAGCTCTCTATTTTTATGCAAATATACACTTTTTGCTGGGTCAATAAAGCCTTTCGCAACAGCTCGAAACAGTGAAATTTCCCTGCCTCCTTCATCTTTGATTCCTGTGTTTAAACTAAGAAGACGGTATAAGACAGGATCAATGATATCCTTATCACGAGCATCAAGAAAGCTGTAACTTTCGTGTGTCGAAAGATCAACAATTCGTTCCGCCTGCGGTATGACAATAAGAGCCTCCACAGCTTCATTAAAATTCAACGTCTCTTTCGTCACCTTATTGTTGAATCCTTTTATGTCAAAAACTGAATGACGTACTCTCTTCGTTAACAAACCCGCATGTACAGCTTCAGAAACAGTAAACGTCTTGTCGTCCTCAACCATGATCTTACCATCCGGAGCAAGAAGTCCTCTTTCAAGAGCATCACAAATAGAGACAATTTCCTTACTTTCCGGGTCAACGATATGCCTTACTTCTCCATCTAGCAGGCCCCCCGCGACAGCTTCAAGCAGCGTATACCGATGTTTTGTCCCAGCATCAATAAATTTGTGTGTGGAGTCAACAAGTCCTTTTTCGCTTATTTCTGTAAGTGTCATAGGCTTCTGTATCAAATCCCTATCAAACGCTTCTTGTAAAGTAAAGCTCTTGTTTGCTTGTAAGTCATTGTACTTCCCTTCCTTCGCAGCAATTACATTGTTCGCAATTGCGTCTTCCAAAGTTACACGCTTTTCCTCGATAGTATTTATGATTTCTTTAAGAAGCAAATTTACCAATGACGTCTCACTTGAGATGGCCTCCTGCAACGTAAACCTTTCGCCGGAATTCCTATCGTGAAATTCACCAGTTATGGCGTTTATAAGACCAAGATAAATGCAGTCAGAGAGCGAAACAGCGTATTTCTGATACGGTCTCATTCCCCCAATTTGAACATAACCATAGTATAAAGCTTCTTTTAAAGGTATTTTTTCCCCAGTATATCTCCCTGTAAAATCACCAGTCTCCCTGTCTACAACTCCGCGACTTATCGCCTCCTCCAAAGAAATAGGTGGAAGCTTCAGTATATTTGCCCTAACTAACCAGTACTGAGTCTGCACTGTTAAAATGCCTCTTTCTATACAATCCTGCATAGACAAAATTTCTCCACTTCTTATATCCCGAAGCTGACGAGTGTCAGGATCGTACAAACCAAGCTGGATAGCATCAAGCAATGACAAACTTTCCTTAGTATCAGGATGGTGAATACCATAGTGGCGATTCAAAACTTCTGGGAGCTTTCCATCTATGTAACCAAGCTCGACTGCTTTTTCCAAACTAATACGGCCAGAAACAATGTCATAAAATTCACCTCCACCAGAATGTAAATCAAGCAAACCCTGACGAACTGCCTCAACAAATGTCAGAATCTCGCCAGTTTGTTTATGTAATATGCCCTCCATTTCATAGAATTGCTTTTTAATCACTGTTTCCTCTTGGAACATTTGCGGTTCCTCCTCGTGTTCCCGGATTTTCGGAGTGACTGGTATTTCACCAGGCAGTTCAAAATCGGTGTAGGAATCTTCCAAAGTGGCAGTGCAACCCATTTGTGCCATATTTGTCTGAAAAGAAAAGGATTAAAACAAATTCAATTATATTACTTCTACTACAAAAAGTAGTCGTCCAACTGTTAACTTCAAGAAAAAAGTTGAAAATTACTTAGACGTATCAACAGATGCAACAAGTTCCTCAAAGACTAAAGAAAACTGAGCACTGTCGAAATTCAAGCTAACTAAAGTTCTTAGACATTACTTTTCAGCTAGACTTCTGCACCGAAGCTTCAAAAAAAATTTCTTGATTAGAATTAAAACATTTGGTTTACAACAAGAAAATTTTATAAGATGTCTAGTCATAAAACGTGACCAGGCTAAGGATTATTACTTTAAAATAATGAAAAATTGAGGCCCTTATTTCTTAATAAGGCAAGAAAAACCGAATGTTTGGTAAGGCCTAATTCAATATTAGCTGTTTCTCGGTTGATTCACGACACCGCATTATTGGTGCTTTCTGCATTAGATGTTAAATGAAAACCAGAATCTTAACAGCAAAAGACGACTCGATAACAAAGATTCCAAAGTACAAATTACAGAAAAATTAAGCAGTGCTTGAAAGCATGTGAAAAGTCGAAAAAATCCATGCTTCCAAAGTAACGCATGAAGTTCTTGTGACAAAACAAAGTCCGCCTCTTAAAAGGTGAAGATGTCATTTCTTTCTACTAAGGCAATCACTCTTGGAAAACACCCAAAAATCCTTTGAACCTCATTTTCAAACTCAAGTGAAAAAAGTTAATTGGAGTTAATAACTAGAACTGAGAAGCCATAACTAGAACTATGTGGCATTACATATAAAACTCTACAGCATTCTGGCAAGGGAATGCATTTCATAGAATGAAAAACGATAAACTGTTAGCAAAAAACTCGCTTACTTCGGGAACACGTGGCTGTTGTTCTCGTTGACGTTTTTCAGCTTCCTTCCGCTTCCTTTCTTCTTCCTCTCTACGCCTAGCAGCCTCCTCCTCCTCTCTTCTTCTCCTTTCCTCCTCAGCTTTTCTTCTGCGTTCATCTTCTTCAGCCCTTCTTCTGCGTTCATCTTCTTCAGCTTTTCTTCTACGTTCGTCTTCTTCAGCCTTTCTTCTACGTTCATCCTCTTCAGCTCTCCTCCTACGTTCCTCTTCCTCTCTTTTCCTTTCCGCATCTTCTAAGGCTTTCCTTCGCAAACGTTCTTCTTCTTCCCTTCTCAACCTGTCTAGCTCCTCCTGTTTTTTTTGCCGCCTAGCTTCTTCTTCAGCACGGCGTTTTCTCTCTGCCTCCTCTCGTGCTTTTCGAATTCGATCGGCTTCTTCTAGCTTTTTTAACCGGTCTAATTCAAACTGCCGTAATTTTTCTTCCTCTTCAGCTCGACGGCGTTCTTCTTCTTCCTGTAATTTCTAAGGCATCTTCGCATTATGAGCTTCATTGCCTGCCACTACGGTCAAGCGTTTCCATGCCTTTTAAGATTTTTTTTACTTTACTCATCCAAAACCAACCGATCTAAAACGTGTAGAAGCGATGAAGCGTAATTACAATGCACAGGCACGCAATAGTGCGACCGATTCAAGTGGTTTCAAACCACTTCCGTTCAACAACAAGTTTAGCAGACATCCACAGATCAAATTCGAATCGTAAAACGCGAATTCACAGGATGAAGAAAATATTGTTAAAAAAAAACCTAAAACGACAAACGCAACCATGCAGTAGTTAGTGCTTTTGTTAGCGCTGTGTAATAAAAGACCAGAGCCGTTAGTGTTAAAAACCGTTAGAAGTACAGAAGCTCAGAAACACAATGATGAGCACACTCTTGAATCAGCTGAAATAATGTTAAAAAATCAAAGAGCGAACTGCAGTCAAGTTAACATCGGTTGGTTTCGTTCCCTCTCTCCACTTTTAAAATAACTAGATTAGTTAGTCGACTTTAAATCTCGTTCGCTCTTAGCGACTTCCGACTATCAGGTACAACTTAGTTCCCGGTAACAAGGATATAAATTACTTCCAATCAGAGAACACAAAAACAATGCTACTTTTGCGCTCATAACTCTTAAATTCTTATGCATTTAACGACCAGTTCCTGATAATCCCTAAATATTGCTGCTAAAATAAAATCTTACTAACAAATCCTTACCTGTTTCTGGCGTTTCCACTTTTGAATTAATACTTGCATGTGGTTCCTTTTTTCAAGAATGAAGGAACTCAATTGCGCAAGTCGACGATTCAAACCTTCTAGCTCTTCAGTTACTATCTGAGCGCCATTCTTTGGCTGCGGCTTTGTCCGGCGGAAAAGGTCTCTAATTACGGGTCCATGTATTCCAACAACATCGTCCAAATATTGAGCAATATCCGCATCATAGCTCTAAAAAATCAGTTCATGAATAACGGTTAGATACAATACTACAGCCCTACCAACAAAAGACGCTCCAAAACTGTTCAAAAAATTCCAAGTGAGAAAAATAAAGGTATTCTTAGCAGAATTTAACTACTTTAAAGACCACATAGATAAACAGCTGAAAACTTAACTAAATTACAAATAAACAAGAAATCTACCTTTGCCTGACGAATAAATTTTCCACCTTCTTTGTTAACATTCTCTATTGCTTCTGTCCTTTCTTGAAGTTGGGCGTACTCTGCCAATAGGACGTCTAATTGACTTTGATACTGCTCCGGTTGCATCTCCTCCGGATTACGCAAGCTGAAAGTGAGGGAAAATACAAAAAGTCGAGATTTCATTCAACAAAATCATTTAATAAATAATTAGCTAGGAATTCAGAGGAAAAGAACAAGTACCCATTGATGGTATTTTCTACACGATTTAACCAAGCAATTTCGTTTTCGTATGCCGAACGATAAACCATTTGTGTATGTAACGCTTCCTCAGCGGTTTTCAAGCGGTCAGCTACTTGGGAGCAAACGTTTTCCCAACGTACAGTCAAATTCTGAACATCATCTTCAAGTCGATCGACATCAGGATGCCTAAAATTGAACAATTGCAATTTTTTAACAAATCTAAAAAAATATTAATACCTCACTAATTGTGACAAAAAGAAAACCAGCTTTCCAAAGCTGCCACCTGTTAACGTTAAATTCCAGATAAGAAATGGAAGTGACTTTAACTTACGCTGTAGTTTGCCTTGTTCGCGCAATATGCTGGCGCAAAACAGCAATGTTATGGTTCAAAGAATCGACAACGTTCTGCTGCTGTTTTAATACCATATTGAGCTCAAGCAGTTGAGAATGCACGCCGCGAAGCTTATCTAACGCAGCAGGAAGGTCATCAAACGAGTTAAGAGTGATTTCGTGCTGACGGACTATATCAGCAACCTAAAATTAAATTAAGAAAGTCAAAAAACTAGAAAAAAGTGAAACCGGAAACTATTTATAAACATAATAACAGAATTCCGGGTTGATAAACAACTGGTAAAAATAAACCTCTGAGATCCCCTGCAAGACCCGCTCCAGGACTCTTAAACGTTCAACATACATCTGCGAAAGTTGCCACAAATCAGACCAGCGGTTATTGAGTAGCTCGTGGTTCGCTCTCTGCGAAGGAGACGGATTTGGAAGTTGCCGGAAAAGCTCTTTAATGTTAGAAACATCAGCGTCATAAGCTTGTAAGATATCTTCAAAATTCTTATGACTGCTAATCAACTTCTCCAGCTCATCAACCGATCGCGGAACACCCTGAGAGCAATATTAATTAGAACTCTGACTACCCATTTTGTGATTTAAAATCAGCAAAAAAGAAGGATTCTGCTACAGAACCTAAAAAAAAAATGTTGAGTAAAAGACAAACCTGTGATGCTCGTTCGTTCAAATCACTATAAGCCTGATCAAGCTTGCCCAACAGTTCTCGAATCTTTTCGTCAAATATACTTCCAAGATCAGGTTCTAAAAGAAAGCTTTATAACCGTTTTTTACTAACTAGAATATTTCTACCATCTGAAAGCTGTTTCAAACATACCTTTAGGACGCATAGATTCATTCAATAAGTTGTAGTAATGCTCGTTAGTCAAGGCAAGCTCTTCCTTTAAGCGCAAAGCCAATGGATCATCCGGTTCTAATTCTGCAAGGAGCTTCTGAGCGTCATCATTAAGAGCCTTTATTATTTGCTCTCGCGCCTCCGGCTCCAAAATCAAAAAGGTATCAAGATCCCAACCCCTAAAATAATGTTGAAAAAATCTTCCAAGTCTATTGAAAACACTACTAAATAGCATCAGCTGTTGGAAACAACTATAAAGTTTGAAAAACAGAAAGCAAATTCGTCAATCAAAAAACATTTTAACAGCGTTTTCCAAAGTCACGCAAAGGAAAAATCTAGATAGTTGTCTCGGAAACTCTAATATACAAACAACAAAATTAGCATTAAATTGCTACAATGTTTAACCTTATCTGACCCATGGTATTTAAAACCATGTTGAACCTGACGAACTGATGCTTCTTTTCCCACAACCGTCTTAACTTGTCAAAGTTGTTGTGTAAATTCCGAAGATACGCAGTTAATCTTGCATCTGGAGGAGGTATACGAAATATTATAGAAGGCACGGTACTCTGAGCATCATCAGCACCTCTAACATCCCAGTGAATCAAGTCTGAGTTGTCCAACAAAGTACACTCATCTCCTTAAATATTCAATTCTTTAACACAGGATAAAACAAATTATTGTATCTGACCCTGCAAACGACTCAAAAGTTTGAAAAAAAAAATAAAAACCAGTACTTTCTCTTATAATAATATTTGCATCCGCATAATCCGTCAAAGCTGTAACAGGTATAGGTCTCTGAATTCTCTCTCCTCGTTGCCATAAAGGAGAAATTTGTGCACTCCTGTCCGTCAAAGCCATTAAAATTCCATGATATTTCCTAATTAAATCATTAAACTCGTCGAGCTCATGTAAAAACTGCTCGCCCTCTTCCACAGTAAAATCACTTCGGTCATACTTCCTTTCCAAAAGCTCAGTTTGTCGTATCATCCAATCTTCAGCAGCTTTTGCTTCCTCCATAAACTAAACAACAACTTCTAAGACACCTAGCCAAAAGTTACAAAAATGAATCATAACAAATAATCATAGCATTAAAAACTTACATTGCTTAAGCTCAATGCATCTTTTAAATGCTGCTCAAAACATTTCGTTAAACCTAAAAGCCAGTCCCATTTTCGCTGCATTGTATCTAGATAAAATTCTATAACACGAACGGCAGGATGGCGTTGATTTAACAAGGCAGCTCCGTTATTATGAACATCGTTGAAAGTCGGTTCACGAAGTTCAATTTCTTGCAGAATCTGAAAAAAATTTAATAAACTTAAACATTACACAACAAGCATGCTTCCAATCCTTCATCATGATAATTAGGCAACAACGATGCAATCGAGTTCTAGTGGCATTCATATTAATTGCGCTTTACTCGCTGCTTAAGGTTAATACCTGCTTGTAATAATTCCGTAACATTGGAAGGTCTAACTGACTGATATCAGACCAATTCCTAGTAACTTCCACATCCTCCCGAACGCCTATCCATCGAATTTCTTCCTGTGCACCACGAACAAAAGCAATTAAAGAATCTAGGTCCAACATGCGGCCAGCTGACAGATCACGCAGCTGCTTATACTCGCTTTCCAAAGTGCTTAGCAGTTCACAGTACTCATGAGTATACTCAGTTGGCACTTCAGCCTAAAAATAAGAAATTTACAACTAAATCCAAAAAAAGAATGCATCGAAGTGTATCCATCTATCTAATGACAGTGGTATAAATTAATTAAAAGATACAGCAAGAAACGGCATTCATATTTTAAAAAAATTAGCCTTGCGTGTAGGAGAAGCGTCAACTTTTGAAATAAGTACGTAGGAAGACTCATAAATGATACCTGACGTGCAATACAATCATCGACATTTTGACGAAATTCTTGAATATTGTGGTTGTCCTTCTTGTGTTCTTCAAACATCCTTTCTAACTCATCCAAGTTCTCAATGAATTCCATATTTGATAGTTTATCCTGAATTTAAACGATGAAAAACTACTCTACAGAATCAATACGAATAATTCATAAAAACTTACAGCACGCTGTCGCACCCACTCAATGCATTCTTCAACGCGATCAAATGTTGAACGTTTGATAGACTCTCGTCTTTCCTCTGTCTCACGAATTAACGTTTCTGAATGAACTCCGAGTCGATTAAGAAACTGTGTTTGCAATTTGCCCAAATATGCCTGTCTTCGCTGTTCCAAACCATATACTCTTCAAAAAAATAAATTTATCGTCTTTGTTAAAAAACCTGAAACAAAACAGAATTTCCAGAGAATTGAAAGAACTAACTGTTTTGAAAAGTCAGAAGCTTCAGGACGCCTGTTCAGCTTTAGCTGTTCAACATCTTCAAAGAAGCCGCGAATAGGGCTTTCAAGCACATTTAGATCGTCTATGATTCCATCGACAATAACTTGAAGGTCGGATAACCATCCATTTTCAACTATATTGTAAAAATTAAATTTAAAAAATAATTATAAAGATCATACAATGCTCGTTAATACGACCAAAAAATTTTTGAAAACAAAAATATCAAGATTTAGCAAGCCAATGTCACAAATATAACCAACCTCTCTTATCAACCTCCTCAATTCGATTAAGTAAATGATCCAATTTTTCGTTCGTAATATTAATTCCTCGTGTTAGTCGACTAATAATATCTCCCAGAGAGCCCTCAAAAAAACTTTTTGTTCGGGAACAGAGTGAGGTTCTAACTTGTAAACAAAAATACAAAAAAAAAGGTAGATGATTTTAAAATCCAGCAACCTGAACTGTTCCAGCTCTTTCTTCTAAAACTAAAGTTCTTTCTTCCATGGCCTTTTCTAAACGCTGCCAAGCAACCGAGAGTGCTGGAGGACTTAAATCAGAAGAAATCTGCAGAAGTTCTGTCCCTTCGAAAAGTGAATATAGTTCGGAATACCGCTCAGTCAAACGCTGTTTTTCTTGGTATTTTGGAGGAAGATCTTCCGCCTTAAAACGTTCCAGTTCTTCAATCAAACTATGTAGTTCACTGACGTTTGATGGGATTTGACGAGCATTCATCAGGCCTGTAGCACGAGTAACCCAACGTAACCACTCCGAAGCCTGCCTTTCATACTCATCCATTTCTTCCTCGTACTGAAAAATGAAGAGAATGCAAGAACGCGTTGAAAAATTTCCACATTTTAAAACTTTCCTTAAAAAGCATAAATTCTCAAAAAGCGTATTTCTGCTGATAAGCAAATGAAGATTATTATACTGTAGACAACCGCACGGTGACTATATAAACCAAGTTTAGCGTTTTGAATAAAGATTACTGTAAGTAGCAATGCAAACAAACTACAAATAATTTTAAAATTCTCGAGGAATTTACAAACAAAAAAATTATGCGCATATAAAGAGGTACAAGGCACACCAACGATTCGTACAAACGATACCTTGCTGAGGCTACTGCTGTGAGGAAGAGCATTGTAAAGAGAAGAAACGTATGTGATAATGCTTCTCTCGTCTGGTGATTCCACATCCAAGTCCTCAGGATCCAATAACCTTGAAACACTGAATTCGTTTTCAGCTGCAGTAAATGCATTTTCAAGTCGTTCCCGCTGTGAAACTTCTGGTTGGCTTATCTAAAGTTAAAATCTTTCCATTTTCAAAAAATATAAACCACCAAAAAAAAAACCATTAAATTCATCTTATCTACAAAAAACCACCTAGGTAACTGTGAATAAGAACTGATACAAAAATAACAGAAATAACTTTAGCAACCTAAAAACTTCAAAAATGTACAGTACAACAGTAGCGAATCAATCACGCGACTGATACGGATTTCAAATAAAAAACATAATTTCTTACACAGCTTCTATTACCACTTTCTCAAAAACACAAAAAAATCAACAAAATTAAAAAAGATTTTTGGCACTAACGAGGAAACTCCCACTTAATCAACGTAACAGATAAGTAATAATATTGAAAAAACATAGCTGAAATCAAAGCATACAATTTCTTCTAAAAAACTCTACAAAATAAGTCAAAAAGAACGTTTTTGGAACCTAAATAATATAACACAAAAGATAAATACCTTCATAAGCTAGAATGTAAATCTCAAGTGTAAAAAAAATATACATCAGTGTCATAAAAAAGTAGCGAGTGTAAAAATTACTCGACTCCACTGTATGAGCTTCGGCCTGTAACGGTGCAATATTGCATTAAAGGCAAGGCCGTCCCTCCAACTGCTGGTAAAGTTGCGAATATTAACACCGGGATAACCTCTGGTGACTTCCTGTGCCCATTGCAAAAGAGCGTCGCGTGGTGACACGCCGTCTGAACTTGACAAAACATCTGATACCTAAATAATCAAGGTAGACAAAGACTTCCTAGGCAAGAAACCAAGACAAAAATTCCAGTGCTGTTAGAGAAACCAAAAAGGACATTAGGCCGGAAGAGAAGGTTAACTGTGCTATGACAACACAATAACTGAAGCTTAGTTTTCAATGAGTGAATTGTGAGAATTCGACAAAATTAACATTCAATATGATAAAATAAAAGTGAAACGATGAGTGTGAAGAAAAGTAATTGAGCGTTATTAATCTGAAATACTTGAAATGCTTAATTTTGTTTTCTAGTTGTTCAGAACAACAAAGATATTACGCTATTAAAAAAATTTGACTAAATACATATTCATCAAAAAATTCAAAAGTTCCTTGTAAAAAATTACTTTTCGGAAAAAAAATTTAAAGAAAACAACGTTGAGAAAAAACAAATATATGCTCTTATTTTTCTTCTCCCCCCGGTCCTCTTTTAAGAAAGACAAGAGAAAAAAAATAAAAAAGTCTCGAAAGTAAAGATTAGAGTGAGAGTTCGAAAATATAAGTCACAAAAAGACAGAGCAATGTTTGAATTTAAGATTAGCAAAACG
>UXUI01007508.1:15697-33132 GCA_900576705.1 Enterobius vermicularis | reverse complement strand
TATTTTAAAACAGCTTAAACTGGAAAATGTTAAACAGTTTAAAGCGTCTACGTTTCGCGCTAATCTTTATTATGATGTTGTCATTAAGGATTTGATACCCGGATCCCCGGAGGTGAGTCTCGTCTGATAATTAACTTTGTTTATTTTTTTCCTCAAATTGGTCAGAGGTTCATTTACTGTTGTTTTCGCTAATAATATTGTGCTTATTCCGAATAAGTGAGCACAGTAGGTTCCACTGATAAACTTTGGCAAACTCGGTAAATTCTTTAAATATGTGTTACGAGGAAGTAGAATAGCAAACCCTTGTTGCACCTCAACTGTGTAAGTCTTACTTATTTTTTTCCAGAAACATTTAGCTCTTTTTTTGTTACAAGCTCTCACGCGTACGAAGAAACTCGCAGGGGACCTGGTAAAGAACTCACAGAAAGAAATAAATTTATTTGATAGCGTGAAAAAGAGAGAGTGTCACGGAGAGCGCATAGTAAGTATTTTATGCTCTAAACCTAATGCTTTTTTATATGCAAATTTTGTAAAAACTTATCATACAGATGAAGCTTTCAGGAATTTTTCTCCTGTTGTTTTAATAATTAATTACAGTTTAGAAGTGAGCCATTAAGTAGTTAGTTACTGCTTTTTTTTTTTTTTGAAATTTGTTGATCATCAGTATTACTTTAACTTTTAAATGGCTACTGGTTTTTTAGTTTTCGGGTAGCGCTATTGTTTACTGTCGTACACGTGAAGAGTGTGAGACCATGGCAAGAAGGCTTACTGAAGAGAAGGTTCCTGCGTTTGCTTACCACGCTGGTCTGGGCAACAAAGTAGTGTATTTTTTGAGGTTATGAATTGTAGTACTGCAGAAAATGCAAGGGGGACATTAGGCTGGGGGAAGCAGCATTGTTGGTAAATGATGGGTTATTGGAGTATAGTATTTCCTCTGTTAAAGCGGTATGAAAATCCCCTTCAGATGCAATTTTTTCTACTTATTGGACTATTTGAGTTCGTTGGAATACCATGTCAGAAGCACTTCTGTTCAAAACGAAAGCTACAGTTTTTTTAATAGTACAAGCAATAACTGACGTTGCTCTGCTAAGCCAGGCTTGAAAAGTGCTTCTTTATCTGCTAAAATAGACTATATCCTAGATTCGGGACGAGATACAAGATAAATGGATGAAAAATGAGGTACCGGTCATTGTCGCAACTATTTCTTTTGGAATGGGAATTGATAAACCGGATGTTAGGTAAATTTTACTTATGGATTTTTTAATGTTCGGAACACAACTTTGTTAAGATGTTTTAGCTGCCTTTTTTCAAGTTCCACATTTGTTTTTTGATTTATGTTCCTCAAAAGTCCTGTGCACTTACTAATTTTTTTCTTTCGCAACACTGGTGCACCTCATTTACTGCGATAAGAGCTTTCGCATTTAACTTTTAGAGTAGTGGTCCATTGGACATCTTCGTCAAATCTTGCTGCCTACTATCAGGAATCAGGACGAGCTGGACGAGATGGGAAACGTAGTTACTGTCGTATATATTATAGTAGAGGGGACAGGCAATTCTTGAATTACTTAGTAAATCAGGAAATTATAAAGACAAAGGTTTGTTCACATCACTTGTTTTTCCTGCGAGTACTTTAGCCTTTGTTCACTAGTACATGGGTGAAAAATGTACAGAGCTTTCAGCAGCTAATATTTGCAGCTAAGCTTAAATATTGAATTTATTCTTTGAGTGACAACCATTGAAAATTTTGCAAACTTTATACATCCAATATTCAGTTCTTTTTACCAATTTTCAGGCTAAAAAAATTGACAAAAAGCAAATCCAGGAGCAAATTAAAGCATTGCAGCATGGCTTTGAAAAGATGGTGGAGTTCTGTGAAAAAGCTGGGTTAGGTGCTATCTAACTCTACTATATTTTTGCTTGAGTATTGTTTTCTAAAGTCACAGGACGTATTTTTTGTTTCCGTGACTAAATGATCCCTTCACAAATACTTTTCACATTTCAGTTGTCGCCATGCAGCTTTCGCAAAGTACTTTGGGGACGACGATTTAAGAGTTTGTAGAACCAGTTGTGATTACTGTAAAAATCCAAAAGTGATTTTCCATTTACATTACTTTTTCTTTTAGCCATACCATCGTTTTAGACAACTCAATACTTTTAAACTTAGCTCCGCAACCTGATAAGGAAGATCAAAAATAAGTGACTCCCGAAGTTTTTATTTTTTTCGTTTACCTTGAAAAAACTCACCAGACGTTTACTGGTTCTAATTAGGTTGAAAAATAAATTATATTAGTGTTTTTAAAACTCGTTTTCAATATTAAAGTCTATTTCTTCCCCAAACTCTGTCACACCGTTTTCTTGTTGGTACTTATCAAAATTGGATTGCACTTGTTAATGGCATTGCGAGGGTTTTCTTTATTAATACATTTGTTTGTAAACATTTAGT
Organism: Enterobius vermicularis; assembly: GCA_900576705.1. NCBI lineage: Eukaryota > Metazoa > Nematoda > Chromadorea > Rhabditida > Oxyuridae > Enterobius > Enterobius vermicularis. The sequence continues at coordinate 30,689 of UXUI01007508.1, read as the reverse complement.
TTATAGTGATGATTGATAGTTGGTTTTGAGCAATTAATCTGACTTTGGAATCTAGAATTTTTTATTAGAAATTTCGTAAATTTAGGACGTTGAAAACACTTTAACGAAGTTTAACAGTGACTCCTATAAATTAGGAACTATGATGTCGCATTCGAGGAAGCGCATTGCAGAGGATGATGATGAACTTTACGAAGGAGGCCGGAATGCTTACAAGTTGCTTCAACATTCATCATTAAATGTTATGCGAGTAATTCTAAATAAGCTGCGGAGAGACCTTTGCATACTTGTTATTCGTTAAGGGGCTACTATGATGTAAACGAGTGCGGGGACGCAGCAACTTTGTTGGAAGCTGAAGAGAGAAAGATGCGGTGTGATTTGGTAGCAAATGAGTTTGCAAAACGGAGAAAAGTATATTTTTTAAATGAACCCATGGTTTTAATATGAAGCAGTGTTGAGCATTTCTGATTCCTGACAGTAGTTTGTTTACCTACATCAAGCAAGTTGGGTGAATTCTTTTTAGGCACACTCTACAGGTCCGTCTGCTTCCAACTCGCGCCTACAAGAAGGTAGTTCCAGTTTAAGTTGACTACTGATTCTTGATTTCTTGTGTCTTTATTTTTTTGTAAGCATTTTTTTTTTCAGATTTGAAAGACGTTCTAATAATTGACCCATCTTCGAAAAACATCCCGAACCTTACTGTCTTTGTAAGGGAGTAGTTTCTTTACTGTCTGTTGCATTACCAATGGCCTTACTTCTTCCAGCCATGAACTTTTAAAGGGACATCTAAAATATTTGATGCGTTTAAAAATTTCAACTTTAGTTGGCATCGCTTAAGAGCCAAGAAGAATTTTTAACGGAGGAAGAAGTTGAATTTTTAAACGCTAAGTGGCGAATTTAAATTTTTATCTGTACATCGTTGATTCACTTGAAAGTTGTTTTTTAGAGAAGGGAGTCTGTTAGGTCTGCTATAGCAGCGGCTTTAATGATGAACCATTTTGGTGAAGATGGAAACGAAATGAAAATTAATACTACATCAGCCCATATTGAGTTTGAAATTTACAAAGCATCGAAAAATTCCACAACATACCAGCACAAGGCGTCTCTCAAGGTATAAATCTTCAAACCTGGTGTCTGTACTGATTATTTCAGATCGAAATTAGACAATTAATTCAAAGGAATGTAAAAGCAAGCTCTTTGCAAGTGTACGTGTTTGTTATGAGTTTTTTTCTCAGGCAGCTGAAATTAAAAGGATGACGAAAGAAAACGAAAAATTTGAACTTTTGCCTGAAGCTCCGAAGGACTCCAGCAAAAATTCAGGAAATCAGTTTGAGGGCTTTAAGTCAGCAGCTTCAATGCTGTAGTCGTAATCACTAGAGATTGCAATAATGTATATCCTGATGTCATTTAATACAGTTTTTTATTCCAAATCTTTTTACTGCACCAAAGTTGGAAGTATTAGAATAAAGTCATTTCTACAGAGTAGTACAATCCCGCATGCTACAGCAGTTTGGAGCAGCATCTGGGAGTAACTGACTGTGGGGAACGGGGAGACGGTTGCAGCAGCAAAGGTTTATATTTATTACAAGTTTCGTAAGATCATTTGAACGGTTTTGCAAGTTGTGTGATTGGTGCAGGACCAGTTCAACCGCTTGTATTTTCTTAAGGGACGGTCGATTTCTCTCCACAAGGCGGGGAGGGGGGGGACGGGGAAGGGATTGGGTGTTGTGGGTCAAGTTTGTGCAAATATTTTCTGTTTGTAGGTGTTAATAATTGTTTACTTTATTATGCGCAGGCCAACCAGCTGTTACTGTCGATATATCGATTACAGAATTCCCTTCTGCTTTTTCACTAAAGTGAGGACAGTTTTTTGCTTTTTTTTTTTTTTGCCTTTCTGTGCTTAGTATAGCAATGAGTGACCTTCCCGTTCCGGACTTCTCGTATGCGCTGAAAGAAGTTTCAAGGCACTTTGCCGAACAGCACTGCTTGCTAGACACAGTACGACACGTTAAAAAACATAAAGTTTATCGCATTGTCCTTCATTGGACATTAAATAATCTTTTGGGCTGGGGTGGAAAGCATTAGGAACTACTAGTGTTGACGACATTATATCAAGAGTATGAAGCATATTCACCATAGAAGGCGGTGGGGGAAGCGATGCTGTGTATTCATCTCGTCTTTATTACAAATGACCCTCAGCGACTGTTCAGGACTGACTTTTGAAAGAAGCAGTGATAAGAAACTAAGGTTGTACAAGGTTTAAAGAACGAGTTGTGAAAAGTGCAGAGATAACCCCATTTCCGAGAAGAACCTGCACTGTTATCAAAACTACCGTCTTCAGAAAATTCATAAGTTACAGTACTGACAGAAGTACTTATTAAAAAACCTTAGGTTTTTGATAATATGGAATCCTTAAGACAGTGAGCACTTCTTAGATCCCTGACTGAAAGCTTAAGCAGTCAGGAAAGGTTGAAACCAAAATATCAACTCCGTGGTAGGCAGTATAAAATTGGTTTGAAACCCTTTTAGACTTGAAGACAACCCAACTAAATAAACTTCATTGTTCCGTAACATGCAGAAATGTCAATCAGATTAATAGAATTTCAAAGCACATTTTACCCTTAGATGCATTTTGCTCAATTCAAGTTTCATTTTTCTCTAAATTAATTTTTTTTAAAATCATTAAGTGTTGTCTTGCATCACCAGTTTACATTACATTCAACTTTGGGACCGCTTAAAAATGACACATGTTTTCTACGCAACTGTAAGAATAAAAACACAAATGGAGAACAGATACAAAATTGAAGTAGAGGAACTGTTTAGGGTAGTAGAAAAAGATTAAAAGGTACCGCCTTGGAAAGCATCGTTCCCGAAAAGATCGGAGATTAGCAAATCCAGAAATCAGAAAATTATTCACGGTTTTGACAGCGCTAATTTAATTTTTTCAGCTTGTTTGAAGAATTGAGTAATGATTTTAAAATAAACAGTTTTAATTGACAGCTTGAGTCATTGAACAGATACTGAACCAATCTCACTAATGCATTATATAACTTTGGTTGGAAAAAACCTCACAGACTTACAAATTGCAACAAATCAAACTCTTATTCATCCAAACTTTATTGACACAAGAATCATAAAGCAACTTAGACGAGTCTATTGTTTAAACTGCGCAACTAGACCTGTATCAAGTTCTAGCGGTTAAGTCACCTTTTGTTTAACCTTATAATGAACTTGAGCTCGGCAATTCACTATAAATCTCAAATTCTTAACCCTCGGTGTTACAACAGTTGTGCTGCTTAAATATTCAGATTTCCTAGAGGCTTTTTGCAATTCTAATTTATTATTTTCGTATTCGTATCTATCACTTGTCCCGTTAATTAGTGGAACTAAATACTCGGTAAAATAATTTTCATAATTTTAATTCGTAGACAAGAACGGTCGGAAGGTTCAAAACAGCCAACCGCTTTAATAATCGGTAGAGGACTTTACAGGAGATATCAAGGGCTAAGGAGCTATATGTTTATTAAAAACAGATTTCTTTGATTGTTTAAATACAAAATTAAGAAGTTTAACAAAACTTTTACACATGAAAGATATTGTCAGTGTTTGCGCGGCAGTGAGCTTGAATAAAATTTATAAATTTATAAGCTGGCACCTTGCTCTAAATAAGAAGACCTTGGCCTCAAAAAAACATAAGTAAGACAACGTTTAAATCTTACTACAAACTTATTTAACTTGATACTATCGGCCTTGAAAGTGAAAATCTTAGTGACTAAGATATAACTATTCTCAAATTCCTGAATACGGCTATAACTTTATTTGAGGCCATTTCATTTTAGAACAATGATTCTTCAACATATTGAAACAAGCGCGATAAACGGTTAAAAAAATTACCAGAGAAACCATTGATATAAATGTAGGTTGAAAACCGCACACCTTAGATGCAAATCCCGTTTGTTATTTGTCTGCTGCTTGTTGGTGTTCGTCTCCAAGCTCCATCCGATATCCTCGTTAGAACATCTAAAGGAGCGATACTGGGGAAACATGTCAACCTTGGTAATGATCAAGAACAGCTCTATTATGGTGAAGCGGACATCTTTCTTGGAGTACCATATGCCAAACCACCTGTTGGTGAATTGAGGTTTAAGGTTAATATTAAACGGTTTTACCTAATAACTGCCCTGTCAAGTGCGACTAATTGAGATACTTCACTGAAATACTGCCAACTCTAAAGAAGCTCTATAAACTAGTATGTAGGATACATATGACCAAGAGAGTGATTGATTACTTACTGTTTTTGCAAGCGGTTTGAACGTACTGTTGTTGTATTTCAAACTAACCAACACCAGCATCTAAAGAATATTTCAGATTTGGAAAACCAAATAAAATGTATACTTCTTTTAGAAACCAGAGGAAGTGGATACTTTCAATGGGGTTTGGGATGCCACCAAGTTCGCTCCCAGATGTTTGCAAAATGATGACCCATTACAACCATTTCCCAGAGAACTGAACATGAGCGAAGACTGCCTCTACCTGAATATTTTTACCCGACAAGTTAAAATTTTACCAACACCTACTTCGTTAAATAAAGTGCCAGGAAAATAAATATCTATAATCTAGGCGTCGAATGCAAGAAGCAATCCTGTGATGGTTTTTATCAACGGTGGTAATTCGTTTACAACAGGCGGAAGCAATCCAAAACACATTAAAGGAACGATTAGGAACTTTGTGATGAAAGACATTGTTGTAGTTACTATTCAGTATCGACTTGGTGCTTTAGGTGAGAAATATCCCATTGCATTATAAAATGTTGCCCCGAGGAAGGCAAGATTGTATGTATTATTCTATTTCTTAAAGGTTTTTTCACTACACACAGCGACGAATTTCCACCCAACCTTGGAATGTTAGATCAAGTGAAAGCACTTGAATGGATCAAAAAAGAGATATCACATTTTGGTGGCAATCCTGATGAGATAACGCTATGTGGGCAAAGCAACGGAGCATGTAGTGTTAGTGCACACACTTTGTCTCCTGTTTCACAGAGTAAGATACGACTGCTCCTCTTTTATTTTTTCATTCAGTAGCTTTAATCTTAATTTTAAAGTTTTTTGACTGTACTTAACGCTTATCTTTTAGGACTGTTCAAAAGAGCAATTCTCCAAAGCGGAAGTATTCAAGGTTGTTTTATCATTACACCCGAAGGAGCGACTATTGACCTAGAGACAAGCGAAGGTATCCACAGGCAAATCAAGATTGATGAAAGTTATTTCGGAACCATAGACCAAAACCTCCTAGTCCCACCACCAACAGCAGCACCCAACCAAACTTCTTCTGACACCCTTTCAAACCTTCCAAATTCACCGGCCGACTCTGAGCTTACGACACCGACAACAACAACAACAACGACAACATCAGCCACAACAACGATTACAATGGAAGCCTCGATGACAGCAGTACGGCCCGAAACTCTCACTCCCAGCACCACAGATCATTCCACCCAAAACCCCCCTGCGAATGACAGTAATACAAGTCCAAATAAAGCAAGTGAAACATTTGCATCTCAGGTAAGAAAAAAATTATGGTTATAACCGACAATATCAAAGTCTGCAAAAATGTTTCTTCCTTCAAACAAAGAGCAGATTGCTTCAGGCCTGCAATATGACAGCAGAAGAATGGCGAAAAGGACAAATTCAAAAGCTTCAGTCATGCCTTCACAACCTCACATTTGACGTATACTTGAAAGTAGATGGGGTAACAGAAGTTTTAAAAACATTTCAAAGTACTCCCTTACACCACAAAAACAGTAAAAAAATTTCAGACTCGTACGAGTGCCTGGATGATAGTGCAAGACAATTATTTCATGCCTGACACAGTAGAAAATTTAGCAAAAAAGCGTCCGAATATACCAATTATCATAGGAACTGTCCAGGATGAAGATGCTAGCTATGGTAGCTACCTCCTTAGACAAAACTCCAAAAACTTTTTAATTTTACAAAGAGTTTTACTGGGTATCAACTAAAAACTCGTTTTAGCTTTTAAACTTGTCGCTAACGGCAATGTAACGAAACCTGATGAAATTTTTAATAACTGGTTTGCCGATTTTGCTATGCAGAAAAATATAAAAGGAGATACTGCAGAAAAAGTAAGTTACAAAACCACTAAACTGAATAATAATATTAAAAAATCACTGGCAGAAAAACTCACCAGCCTCTACGATTCACAATAGGAATTAAATACAATTCCCAAACTTTCGAATTAATAGGTCTTCTTTTCAGATGCGAAACACCATAACCCACAGTTATAACGTTTCAACTCAATCGGTAAAAAACAGCATTTTTTCCTGCTGTTTTATCGAATTTTCCTAATAATTTTATAATTCTAGACGTCTCAACAACAGCCTAACGTTCACACTCCCGCAATAGAAGAAACTACGCGGTTACCAGAAATCACAACTACTACTGGTCTGTTGCACTATCGAGAATTTGGCACCACTCGCGCATACTCTCCAAGGTAACGTTGCACAGTCCTAGCATTAGTAAAAACTGTAAAGACTAATTGTCCGTCGCAGTTTACCAAACAAGTGGAAGGACTAACAATTCAAAGGGTAATCAACTTCAAATACTAATCTTAGGCATAGACTTTCGGAGCTCTTGCAAACTGACAGCCTCATACGCCGTCAGTCTGCCAGAGCTCCAGATTTTCTACAGACTGCTTTAACCTACGCAGCTGAGAATCAACTGTCTGCCGTCACAATCTGTCGTATGACGACGGGACAAGCGACAGTTGTTTTCTTGTTACGCCCAGCAAAGCGTTACTAAACAACTTGAAATCACAAGTATTAACCAAACACCGGAACTCTGGCGGAAAAAAAGACAAAGTATTGCAGTGAAGAGAGCACTATTAATGAAAGCAAGTGGACCACAACCGAAAACCTAACTACTTTCGTGTCTAGCGAAGTTGTCACGTATAACTACCAGCAGTCATCGACAGTTTCGTCTATCCAAACCGCTCTAGAAAACCAAAGCACAACTGTTCCAAGGGAAACCGAGCAATCTACGATGAGCGCAAGCCAGGTCTTCTAACTCACATGTCGTTTCAATCGGAGAGTGAAAAAAATTAGTAAAACTAACCCAAGTCTCTCTTTAACCAAAACTACACCCCTTCAGCTACACCCGATAATTTAGAACCAACTTTTTACAGACTTCATCACCTGCGTCTTCTTCGACTAAAGGTCTTCATTACAGTCAAACATCTGTATCCCCTGTAGAATTCACCACAGAGAACCTCTACATGCCAAGCCCAACATCACCAGCTTCATCGAGCAGTCCATCTCCCTTGAATGAACAAACTTACAGACAAACAACGCACTCTGTTCATCCAAAGACAATCGAAGTCACCTCGACAGCAACAAGCACATATGTCCCTACTAGAGAACACATTAAAGTTTTGTTTGATTCGGAACCGAGTAGCACAACTTCTATACTAGTAGAACAAAGCCTCTCCCCTAGAACCGACTCTTCATCAACCGCTCTGCCACTTACCTTGCAGCCTTCCTTTGAACCTACAGCAAAAGAAGAAACCACACCAAGCACTTCTGTGCAGCGACCTACTTCTCATGAATACTCAACATCTGAAACCACAATCAGTACTACTTACGAAATTACAACTCAAGAAAACCTTCAAGTAACCTCATTTCAATTTTCGACAGGCCTGCCGTCTCCTGCTGTAACAACGGCGAAGACAACCGGAGAAACATCTGCTTCGCATAACGAGTCCGTTACTGATGAAGAAACATCTTTTTCATCGGAATCAACCGTAACAATGCCTTTGACATATCAAACTTCCCAACAAGTACTCTCTTCGCCTTCACCAGTTTTTTTTAACCACGGGGAAGGTACTCACTCAGTAGCAACAGCGACAACCGGAGAGTCACAAACATCTGCTTCACTTGATCAGTTCGCTACCGTCGAAAGAGTATCCTCTCATACATGGCAATCAGCCACAACATTGCCTTACACTCACCAAACGCCCCAACAAGTACCCTCTTCGCTCCATCCAATATATGTCACTTATGAAGGAAGCTCCTCCGAACTTCAGACTTCTTCACCTCATGCATCAGTAGAAGCGACCACTGAGGAATCGTCGTCACTCAGCAACACTGTTCAAGGTGTCAATGAAAGTGAATTAACTCGTCACCCACCGCTGTCTACAACGCAGTCAATTTACAATTACCAAACTTCTGAATCAGAAGTTGTTTCAGGAGAAACATATACAACATTAGCACATACTACAGGTTCTGAACCGCTAGCAGCAGCCCAACAGCAGTCGCCACCAAAACAAACAGCTTATTATTTTCAAAGCACTACAGCAACTGATCAACAGACAGCGAGCACTGGCACTAGTTTTTATTCCGTTAACAATTATCCCAGTCCACAGCCACAGTATAGTTTACAACCGCAACAAACCTATACCGAAAATATATCGACCTCTCAGCACCCCACTGCAAATCTTCCAGGCACTTTACCAACAGAGCCGCGAGATTCATCTCAGTATTCATCAAGTGAACCTGTAATACCCAGTAGTAAGGAGATCCCAAGTACGCCACTACCAGAATATACGCTGCACGACGAACCAATGGGATCATCTCGTCAAAAACTGTTCACCTATGAAGAATTGACAACTGCGACGCCAATTAAAACGCCTTCAAACGCTGAGGAACAGCAAACTGAAAGAGCTACAGCACATCTCGCAGACGTGACCGCATCATCAGTGCCACAACACATTAGTCAAGCAAGTCATTTTGAGTCACCTTCTACTGCTTGGCATGACTATTACAGTCAACAAACGATAGAGCCACGCTATAACATAAGCACTCATGAAACACCCTCAACAAGCACTTATAGTACAATTGCTCCAGCTTCTCTCTCACCTGTTCAGCTCCCTACAGCTGTAGCACAGATCTCACAAATTTCTCAAACACAGAACTTCCCTGGTCACTTCCAACAGCATTACGTTATCCAGTTAAACTTCCCATGTCAACTTGACCCTCCTTGTAAATTTAATGCAGACAACACACCGATAGGTGGTCAGGTAGACAGAATTCAAAACAGTCCTGCAGTACCAGTAATTCAGAGCCAAAATCAGCCGCCCCAACATAACGATTATGCACCCGCTAATCCAAATGTTTATTATAATAGCAATCAGAATCACGGACAACCTAACACGATCCCCATTTCCAGTTACCTGCAAGACTATAGCCCAGAAAATCCTGCGCTTATTCCAAACAGTGGAAGAAACGACGGTGTATTTCTAACTCCAAATACTCGACAAATAGGACCCCCTCCAGTCCAGTCCTACCAGAATGCAAGAATTCCACAAAACGTCGACAGAAATTCAGTAATTGATAGCCTGAAAACCATCACGCAAGTGAGTGATGTGTGAAACAATTGACAACATCAAAAGATATAGCTAAACATATAATCAACATTTCTTCCGTAACAGAATTAGCCGTTTCTTTACAGATCTCATCTGATGCCGGAGTTGTGAGCGATGTTTCGAAAGAAATTGACTCGCTAGTTTCAAATGGAAACAACAATGTTCGTGTGTTCCAGTTTGTTCATGTCACTCAAATAGGATGTGATCGAACTCCAGAGCTACATCCGTGGCAACGTCTGTTCAATAACTTTTCCAAAAATCTTCTTTAAATGCGATGTTTCTTCGCAAGTACAGTTCCATGAAATTTTTGACCTCTGCGACCTTTTAGCTGTTTACCAAGGTGTCGATGTTCTATTTTTATGGATGGACGAAGATGCTTGGTCAGACCCGACTAAAGTTACTTCCAAAGATATCGAAGTGGCTAACGACCTCAGCAACAAATGGGCTGAATTTGTGAAAACAGGGTACCACATAATTTTTATCCACTTTTTAGTAACCTTTTGCATGCCGATATATTCTGACTGTATTATCAGAAGATATTTAAGACTTGCAGTTTCTAAAAGTTACCTAATGTAAAATTAAGATCAAAAGTGTCAGCAAAATTACAGTGGTTAGAAGTTTCAGAGTTGTGTCTAACTGGCAGCCTACTACGCAACAACAGTATCAGTATTGCCGTTTAAATAACAACCCACAAATGCAAGACAACTATGGCGAAAAGGCACGACAAGTATTTAAGCAATTTACATCACGATCAGCAAATTCGCCGGTAAACTCTCCATATGGCCAACGTATGAAACAGTTATAAAAAAAAAACTTGGAAATGTACAACCGTATTTGCAGCAAAACTCCCAACCTGTGCCGGCGCAATCTTACTACTCACAACAAATTCCACAACCTGTACAGGGCCAATTTTACCCACAAGAAAACCAACCTATGCTGGCACAACCTTATTACTCACAACAAGTTCAGCAACCTGTACAGGCGCAACCTCATTTACAGCAAAACTCTCAAGCTATACAGGCTCAGTCCTATCCACAGCAAAATCCTCAACTGGTGCAGGCACAATCCAGTTTACAGCAAAACCCTCCATATATACCTAATCAAGCAATTAAAACTACAGATGAACGGCTTCCGCGCCAACACGAAAATGCACAGTCAAATTCAAAAATTAGTTGGTCAATATCAATGTCATTGCCCGATTTAATCATTAATTTTTAATAAAGCTTTAATATTATTAAAGTATTTATATAATTTATATATTGCAAATTACTCGACAGCAAAATTGACAACCGTTTATTAACTTATATGCTGATCTCTAATAAAAATATGATATTTTATACAAAAAGAAAATGGCCATAGCAGTTACTTGATGAAATTAAGTTATTATTATATGTTTATCTATAATTAAAGTCCTTTTATATGATACAAAAATTATCATATGAAACCAAGTTTTATGAAATAAAATGTTTGTTGTTTCGTTGTGCCGGTTACGAAAAGATCTAGAAAATATTAAAAAACTGTATATATGGAGCAGAAAGTTTTATTTTTGCAGTGAAGAGGCTGTTCACAAAATAAATCTTTTTAAAACTTAAAGGTTCAAAACAGGGTTTTTTCCTAGTAACTGTTTGTTTCATAACTGTTCCTAACTGTCCATTTGTAAAACTGCTGTGCATATGTGATACTAATCCGGAAAAATGAGTAATTTCAGCACGGTTCTTGTAATAGCTTTATTATAACAGCAAACAAAAAAGAATTCTTATGCTGATGAAAAAAACTTTTCAGTATAACGTACTTTTTTGACTGTTAGGGCTGATAATTTATTCCCACCAATAAATGAAATATTATCAGAAAAACCATCCTCAAGAAATATAATTTCGAACGTAAATTTAAATTAATTTTAAAAACATGATTTTGAAGAGGTGAAAGAAGGTTCGTTGTATCCACGGTACCATCACGGATCTTCAGCTTTTGAAATCTTGGTGCCACTTTGCTGCGGAAGCGCTGTACTTTCAGCAGCCATCTAACAAAAACAAGGGCAGAATCTAGAGAATTAATGAAGTTTTATGAAACCGAGTTTTTGCACTACGCTGGACTTCATTTAGATTTTTTAAAGCTGCTAGCAACTGCCCAAAAGTCCTGACTTGAGAATTTAGATTTCAACAATGCTCACATGCGCAAATACATTCGAGTGTTCAGCGTAAGCTGAACTTCCTTCTATATTCCTACCTCTACTATGCGTAATATGTTAAATTGCTGGAGTGCATCCTTTGTTGTTACTTCCATTAGGTGTCAGTTGATTCATTTTAAAAGAAGAAAAAGGGTACGGCATCTGTACCAATTCTTGTTTTTCTCCACTTCCCACTCATCCTCCCCAGCAACTCCGAGCAGGGATGAACTGTTATTTTATGCTCAAAGAAGACTGACGAAGAGCAAATCCAGTTGTTGATACTAAAATAAGCAACATTTCATACGAATAAGGGACATATTTATCTATTCATTCAATCTCATCATTTCCGTCTCACCATTTTGCCGACCTTCATTGCCTAGTAGAAGTGGCCTGGCAACATAAAATCGACCCAGACAATAGCCACAGTTACGACTCTTCATGACAGAAGGTGAAAAGTTCAAAAGTCCCCAAAGAAACCGAGATTATTCTCCAGAAAAAAAGTCATTAAGATAGAGGAAGAATTAGCTGCTACGAAGTTATACCTCTCAGAACTGTAGCAGCACCAAAGAGCCTGAAAACCTCATGCCAGATCCAACCCAACCGTTGGCTCTTCATAAGATTTCATATTTCATCTAGAACTACTGCTATCTCACCGCGATGCCAGAAGAATATTCTAGATCCAGAAAACATCCGTAGAGTAACATGAACTAATTAAAAAGGAAGTAGAGAAGCTCATTTCAACACAAGTTTCTTAGCTACTTAAATGAACGACCTCAGTACAGTTGCCGAATTGCAATGCTTCACGGTTTAATCAAATTCATTAATCGAATGTAAATGAATATATTAAGAAAACACTCCATTATGAACAATTCGACAATGGAAAAGATAATAAGCAAACTTATATGACAATAAAAAGTTTCTCAAAAACTTTCAGAAATTATATATGTCAAAAAAAGTTTAACTTTTCAACTTTTCTAGTCGACTGTTTAATTTATCAATATCCACCGATACTTTACCAATCGCTTCTGCCATTTGTTGTTTAAAGTCTAAAACTGTTAACCTTTCACCATCAATTAACTTCAGTAGTTGTGCACGAACTCCAACCAATTCTGACAGATTTTTGTTGAATAGCTGAGCTAAAAAAAATAGTAGAAAGAAGCAAGAATCATAAAAATTAAGCGAAAATTATAGCTGTATCATTCTTCCCAATATAACATTAATGGCTTCTTACCCTGCTCATGGAGTCTATTTAAGTCGCAAACTCGCTGCACCACAGAAGGAAGATTTGTACACACTTCATCCCATTTCATCATTAGGGTGTACAATGAATCAACTTTTTGTTCAAACTCTGAATCCACCTTATCCCTCTTTCTTTCATCTACCTAAAACACAAAAAACACACTTTTTAAAACTCTTCTATTAACTTCAGCCATCCAAAATCAGTGACAGTGAAAACGTTTACTTCTGTAAAAGAAAAGGTCAAATGGAGTGTACATCAATCAAACAGAAAAAAATATAGTATCTTAAGAATAACAAGAGATTTTTGGTATTAATGCGGTGCTTTTTTTTAAGAAACAATAATTATATGGTAATGTTAAATAAAAAATTCTTGATTAAAAAGACCTGCGGCCTTTCTTCAATGAAAAGGTTAACACATTTCAACTATGCAGTTAGATCTTAACTAAAATTAGAGGACGAATCAGAACTTTCGGTTGAGAGTGTATTGAGAAAAGAGTTCTTTAGGGTCGCAAACAAAAGAGACAAAAGTCGTGCTTACTTCTCGTAATTTTGCTAAAACTTGATTTAACCGCGCATGAATTCCATCTGCATTGCTCGGATTGAGCATTTGTACCCGCATTCGGAGATCCTCCATAATTTCAGCTAAACCTGTACGAGCTTCCGTTTTCGAAAAATCATCTGCAGCGTCTGCTCCTCCAACGAAAACCTCTACACGTCTTAAACGTTCTTCCAGGTTCAAAAAACGATTCTCGTCTAATATAGTCTGGGAAGGGGCTCGTAAGCTAAAAGGTCATATCCCTTTTTAGCTACATCATAGTGTTGCAGTTCCAACCAGAAAGACGAGTGCCTATGTGAAATTTTACAAGTGCTTCTTTAAAAACGACCATCACTCCTCTCGTTAGCAGTCCTAATAGCTAAAATTTTCCAAGCTGCCATTCTTTTGTACAGTTCAAATAAAGTAAGTGATTCTGCTTTTTCCTAACTAAAAGGACACAAACTAACCTTGGCTCTTTCGGCACCACATTGCACGTTGGCTTACTTCCTGCTTGACATGCTTTCAAAGTTGCCAACATAGACACAACATCATTATAATCAATACCCTCACTACCTTCACGACCTCCTTCTTTCTCCTAAAAATAATTTAAGTGTTTACCAAGACCTAAGACTTTTCAGTAAAAAATATAAAGTAAAGGTAAATGAAAACTGTTAATTATACAAGCCTGATGTTGAACTTTCCAAAACAAAAAGAACCTGCTTCTGTAAAGTCTCCAAAAGATCGTTTAACTCAAAACTTAAACGGCTAAATTTCTGCCTTAAAGTCTCCGATTCGCCAGATTCGGGCCCTACTACTTCGAGAACATACGCACCGCTCCCATACCCTACCCGCCGTCGTCTGTCTATTGAGTCAGAGAAATCTAAAAAGTAGCGTGAGAAAAAACTTTTCTACAAAAATTTATCGGACCTCTATACAAACAAAAATTAAAAAAAAACAAACGGACCAACAGTATTAGCATCCAACAGACGTCCTTGAAAGCGTTTCAGTGCAGAATCTACATCGATATGTATCTTCTGAACGTCTGAAAATAAGAAAATATTTTGGAAGCCGATGGTAATCAAAGCACACCGGACGACTTCTTTGGAAAGCTACGCGAAATGAGCAGTTCAAGAGAACAAAAAAAACGGGTTTAGAGATGGGCATGCCTAAATTCAATAACATCCAAAAGAAATTGTGAAAAATCTCAAATAAAAGTCGAGAAGTGCTTTAGAGTAAGCTATAACAACGGACTGTTTGGTTTGAATGCTCATAACAGCCCAGGAACCTCCCCAAACCTTCTGCAAGAGTTTAAAAAAGAAAATACCTTCCGACTCGTAAGCTTCTTCCTGTCGTACATACTGATCAACCTCTGGCAGATCTTCCGTTTCGTAAACGTCTTCCTTTTGCAAAGACATCTGTCAAAAAAAAATCGTTTTGCTAATCAATTTCGGCTTACACCTTAGAGTCTTTTAAAACTAGGATTCAGCGAATCGTAAAGAGTTTCCACAGGATATTCATGCTTTACTGCTCGTCACAGTTAACTTTTATCTAACCTTCTGTACAGAAATACGATAAAAAACTCGTAAGATATAAAAATCAAATCCTAAGCTACGCGCCCT
>UXUI01007507.1:30559-46008 GCA_900576705.1 Enterobius vermicularis | reverse complement strand
GATAAGATGTGTACTCTTATCTTTTAGTTCGAGACCGAACTGAACAGCGGTGCAGTTACGTTTACTTTTCGTGCCAGCGATTCCATTGAGTGTTATAGGAGCTGACTGTTGTGGTAGCAGACTAAGTTGGCTTTGCAGATTATGTGATATGAATGAAATCTGACTACCACGATCGAAGAAGACTAAAGCTTGTGTACGCAAGGTCGGTTTTTGTGGATTGAAAATTTTAATGCGTTGGCACGGTAATAAGGGCACACTCTGAGTAATGTGGCGGTTTGAAGAAAGAACTTTTGTAACTGCTGAATTGAAGAGACTCACCAGTTGGTTGTCGTTATCTGAAGGTTCAAACTGTTCGACGACGGCAGGCGTGGCAGTCTGTCGTTTGACTATTGGAGGATGTGAACGTTTTGGTGTCAAACAGAGTGACAAATGGTGGTTACCTTTACAATAATAGCAGAAGAATTTGCGAGAACAGTCGTAAATTTCATGTCCAGTTTTCAAGCATTTAAAGCAGAGTTTTTTAGATTTAGCAAGTTCACGCCTTTGTTGAGGTGTAGAATATTTGTGGCATTGTGTTGTCCAAGGCATTCCGCTGCAGAAAATACATGGTGTTGTAGGTTGTTTTTGCTCACTTTTTTGAATATTGTGAGTTGTGGGACGTTTAGTAGATTTAGGTGCAGGTGACGCAGTTGCAGAAAATGCTGACGTACGACTTCGTGTAGCAGTTGTATGTTGAATATTTTTGGGTTGTTGCTGAATGGAGATGTTTAAAACACGGTGAATATTTCCATTTTGTGTGAGCAATAAAAAGAGTCGTTGAACAAGGCTTTTAACATTCCAAGTAGGATTTTGAAGTTTATATTGCTCTAGTTGTAGGAGAGTTGTTTCAGGTAATTTCCTATCAATAGTTCTTTGAATGAGAGTAGCATTAATGTTTTCACCGTGGTGTTTGAGTAATTGCAGAAGGCGTTGAAGATTTTTCAAAAAGGATCGGAAATTCTGTTCAGCGACATGCAGCAGACACTCGAGCTCGTCATAGAGCGAAGCGATAATAACAGTAAAACTACCGTATTTTTCTTTTAATGCCTGGACAACTAGTTTGTAGTCTTTGTTTGCTATCGCAAATGCGGATATAGTTTGATGAGCAGAACCAGTAAGACAGCTTTCCAAATACGTGAGTTTCTGCCAATCGGGCCTCTGTTGTGCATCAACGGCATCTTGAAACCAATCCCAAAAGGAAGGCCATTCTTTGGGGTCGCCACTGAATTTGATTAATGGAAGTTCGGGCATCGGAAACGGGTCTTGGCGTTGATTGCGAATGAGAGGACTGGTTGAAGAAACAGAGGATTGCAGAGTTGAAGAATTTGCTGTGTTTGTTGGTAGAGTAGACAAACGAAGTCCCAATTCTTTAAGTTTGTCCTGTATACTGATAATAGTTTGAAAAAGGCCGTTACAATCAGCGGTCATTTGAGAGTATAGATCCCTTTCGTATGGAGCTTCTTTGGAGGAAAGGTTTTGAAGTATTGATAGCCATTGGTCGTCTAGTCTAGTGAGAGTGGCCAGTTTGTGATGCAGAAGTGGAAGAAGATCAGAAATTTGCTTTGAAAAAGTACTCTCCTGAGCCTGTGTGGTTGTAGAGTCTGCAGCAGGCTTTAAAAGCTCGGCTGCCTGTTGAAGGTAGGGAAAAGTTTGAGGGAGAATAACCTGACATTGAGCTATAATAGGAGAAGCACGGGAATTGTGGACCGGTGGTACTGGATCCGACATTAGGCCGGCGCACCATATAGGGAAAGAATAGTTTTTTTTTGCAAGTAAAGAATTTGGATAGTTTCCCTCAAGAGCAATATAGAAAGATAATGACCACTAGTGAAAGGTCAACACGACCAGTTGCTAGCCAATGATTTTATTATACTAAACCGCATACAAACAAGAGGGATAGTGATACAGTAGCGGTCGGCGTCCTATATCTGATACACAGAAATTTGGCGCCGGTCGATATAAGCAAAACAGTTGCATTTATAGGAAATGCATTATACATTAACATTAGCATACAGCATAAGGACAGGCCTTTCCTGTACAGGCAATGTTAGGCATTAAGCGTAAACAACTATTGATCCAAAGATAAGAAAAGGAGATGTTTTTTGCTTAACTTCGCTGTTCGCTGTCGCGACAACGCATATTCCCATGCTAGCGTTGTCGAGAAACTTATTTCTTTCCTTACAGTACAATATTTAAGAGTAGAATTCTTCTATTGATTTTACCCAACCCTTTTTAAATTTACTATATTCTTTACAGTATAATTACTAATACCAAAGATAAGAATTCCCAGAATTTATCTTCTGTTCTAAGAGACTCTTAGTTTTAAGTTTGGTTTCTGAAGAACTTCAATCTCTAGTGTTGATTTAGTCTCCAGTTGAAATTTTCTTTAACAGAAGACTTCTCTCTTTCTCTCTGGGTACAAATGTTCTGCAAAATACTAATGCTCTTAACAATTTAACATGATAATCTTTATTAGTTACAGATAAAGAAAATATTAAGAGCTAATGATTGCTGACGAAGATAGGAAGAAGCGAAGTTAACTCAATCGTAGAGAAGAAAGATATATATTATTAAAGCTTTCTAACAGGAATATGACAGAAATACAACTTAATTAAATTAAAAGAGTGACCAACTACAAAATAGAATAAAGGAGAATAGTAATTAATAAATTTGATGAATTAAAGAAAAAGATAAATTGTAACTTTCAATAAATTGAGATACTTATTGTTTTTTAAAAGCAATATCTTCGTAGTGCAAGTTAGAAGAAATAATAAAGTGAATTGCTACAAGCAACTTGATATTGTACAGAATGAATTAATCACTAAAATTGAACAGAAGCAAATTAAATTTCTGAATCAAAAGTGGAGTAGAACGGCCATAGGAATATTTTCTTGATTTATTCATGAATTTTTATACATTGTCGTTTTGTGGAAGAAAAAAATTCTAGATTTCAATCAAAAATTTTTAGAGGAAATAGAAAGATCTTTAATTTGAGAAAGTTCTCCGTTGTAGGAGGTAATTCTTACCTTTCACCTTATTACATGAAAAGTTAACAAATTTTAATAATTCTTTAATTAGTTATACATAATTATACTATTGTAGTATAAACTACAACAAGTGTACAGCGAAAATGCACTGGAAATGTCTAGGAAACCGGCAAGTACGATAAGCTCTGGCATTATCGTTTTTCATTTTGAAGCCTTCTGAGATGTATGCGTCTCTTGTTTTAACGCACATCTTGTTAAGTTATGTGGGATAAATTAAAATTGTCGAAATTGATGGAACGGTTTTGGCCTAGAGATGAAATAACAGAGGAAGACTTATTCCATACCGGTGGTGTTCTGGAGGTATAGAGAGAGAAAGCATTAAGTGCTTTACTGTTGCAATTGAATCCACAAATAATGCCACTCTTGTGCCTCTGGTCGAGCAGCATGCTTTTTCAGCTACTATTTTGTCGGATAAGTAGGCACCTTATAATGGCATTCAAGACCTGCCTGAAGGATATCAGCGTTCGACAATAAATTATAAGCTGCACTTCATTGATCCTCTTAGTGGTGCCTGCAAAAACATCATTGAGTCACTCAAGTAAAACTTTAATTAGAGACACAAGAAACGCTATGAAACATTACGGGCTCTTTTGAACAGCTATCTCGCACAGTTTATGTGGAAGAAGCTGCTTAAGGAAGCCGGCTTCACCATCTCTGGTCTCCATTTTTAGCATTTCACTTTACCTCGGCTTTTCCTTAGGAAACATAAGTTCTGGAAGAGCTCTTAGATTGCCTATGGAATGTTCAATGCAGTTTAATTTTTGAAAAGTTCTACAAATGAAGAACGCTTGAGCAAAAATTATGTTGCTTTTGTGCTTTTGAAGCACACACTTAAACAGTAGCTCTTAATGAGTTGGACGTTAGGGGAATAAACCGATTTGGTTCACCAGTACTAGAATAGACAAAGCTTCTAAAGGAATCTTGCTCATCAGTGTTCGTTTGAGAGCTCTGTTGACTAAAGTGCAGAAAAATTGTTAGTCCAAATGAGCTCTATTACACCTTTATTAAGAGAACAATTATCAAACAGTAATAAGATTACAGCAACGATTTTTAGCTTTTTGGGAAGTAACTAAAAAATATACAAACTATCATACAAATACCTTTAATTACAAACGCGTATCAGTTGGCTGCAATGGGCTTGGTAAAAAATAAAAGCATATAGAATTAGCTAGACTTTTATGCAAGGTAACAGAGGCATTTACAATGAACTAAGCGTTTAGCAGTTTGTGCAAAATTATCCTTAGATAATGAAAGTGCGTAGCTTCATGTCTCGGTTGTTCATTTACATATTCGACGTAGGCTCATGATTTCAAACCATTGCCTGTTTTCCAATTTTGTACTCTGCGGTTTACGTCATTAGCTTGACCTTCAAGAGAGCTGCATGAGGTAAACAGAATAGTAGTATTTATAAAACATTGCATTACTGGTTACAATACCGTTCGATATTCTGCCTGCTATATTTTTCTTTCGAGATAGTTTGCGATACCTATACTAAAAATTTGGTTGGCTGTCAATTTTCAATAAATTTGTATAATTTGACTGCCTTAGTTTAACAATTCGTTTTTCTTATTTTAGCAAACTTTGATTTATTGCAGACGCAGGAAGACTTCACTTATTTAAAGGTTGAATCTAACAAGCTGCCAAAGCTAGAAAAAAATTATAAAATCAATCGAACCGTATACATAAAGTGACATTAAATAACCAAAATTTTTTCGTTATTATTATTTATTTTCGTAATAGAGCAAGTGAATTTTATTGCTAAATGCGCAATTACATTTGATAATTTTCAAGAAATAATCAATATTTTTCACTATTTCTTAGCTGACATAAAGCCAATTTTGCCATTCCAATGTTCGTCAAGATGCTTTCCCAAATCTTATTCTTGTAGACGCTTTCAAGAAATAAACAGGTGACTTGTGCTGTATAGTTTATTGCACTCCTGATCTTATTATTAATTCAGAGGATTCCAGTTCTTCAAGTTGGGTGTATGGTGGTTCTCCGGATAGAATTAATTTCTCTGTAAACAAACAGATTTCAATAAAAGGCTATAGAATGTGCTTGAATAATGCACGAAAAGCAGAGTATAAGACTCGTGTATTTTTGTTATGCTTTTTTTCTTTGTTTTATGAAAATAATTCTGTAGCAATTCTTTTTTAAACTTTAAAACTTTTCTACTCGCATTTTTAAAGATTACAATAGAACTTCTGAATGACTCATTGTCTTTGAGGAAAGAAGATGTTATGTTTTCACCGATTAGCGACGACAGTGTTTCTCCTGTGTACTTTACTGCTTCAGTCCAAGTTAGTAAAGCAAACCAGATTGACCTGAAAAGTTCTATATTATCCTTTTTTCTCTGCTTATTTTTAATTTTCATTAGCAGAAACAAAAATTAGTAAAACTAATTTTTTAAAACAGGAACTTTATTAAAATATTGATTTCTTTTTCTTACTTAACTAACTTTTTATCTTCGCTTTGTACTCAGTTTGTGGTCTTAAGAGCAAGCTGCAATACGATTAGCTGGCGAAAAGATTGCAGAAAAAGATGATTTTTTAATTATTACATGTACGAGTTTAAAAATAAAGGAAGGGTACTATCAGTCTTTGGGTGACACAGCAGGTTTGCCAGAAAAGACCTTATTTTTGTTTGTTTTTATCCTCGGTTTTTTTTATTCCTACTTGAAAAGTAGAATTTCAATGCATGTAGTGGAACTTACTGTTTCTCAAAATGACCTAATCTGAGTGAATTTCTTGCAGGTATTCACCAAATCGTTAAGATTAATACAAGCTCTCACTTTTGCAGACTTACAGTAGTTCTACGTTACTCGTCAGTGGAGCTAGTTATATAAAGTTTTACTCGAAAAAGCACTAATCTTAAGTCTGCCTCTTACCAACTCAAGTTTCTAGCTTTAATCGATTGTTTAGTTAACTCTTAGTTTACAAATTGCCACAATAGTGAAGACGATCTTGTTGAAGAGAGAAAGGAAGAAAGGTTTTATTTTAATTCTTTCATACAGCATAAGACAATAAAGTATTTTTTTTGTATAGAAGAAAAACGAGCTGTCGTTAAATTGTGAACCGATATTCAACGATTAGACAGATTTAACGCTTCTAAATAGAGTGTTTAATTCAAATTAATTGTAGGTTGAGTGCCTGAAAAGAAAGACAAGATTTGAACTTCAGAGACCAAAACTATAAGTAATAAAAATCTTCAATTATATATAAAGTGTACATGATGAGGCAAAAACACGACCAAAACCTGGAGCTTAAAACTGAATAGAATTTTGTATAATTAAGAAAAAAGTCGAGCATTTTAAATATTTGTTCGATCAAATTATTAGAACCTGCAAGATGCAGCCGAATAGTAATCCACACAGTGTCAAAAGTACAGTAGAATTTTTTTACAATTTTTCAGAAACGTTGACTTGGTTGGTATTAGATTATTTTGTAGAAAACGTAGTAAATTTTATTGAAACAGATTTTGTAAGTAATTTATTTTGTATGGTAACGCAGTTTCTATACCACCGAACAACAGTTCTGATAGTGGGTGGCTGGTGGCTCCTTTTTTGAAGCGTAGTTGGAAATTTCTGCCATATTTGGTTGTAAGATAGTGAAAACGATTGATACCTTACGACGCTACAGTAAAATGAGCTCTTAGCAAGTATGCCAAGTTACAAATTGTAAATAACAAAAAATTATATATTTTCTATTAAAACTTCTAGGTAACTGCTTTAAAGCACAGAAGAAGCCTAAAAACCAGATAACATAAGCTGAAAGATGTTTAAAAGATGATCATAGAAGCAAGAAATAATGCAAAAAACGACTAACATTTCTGTGTTTACGTTAATCATTGGACTGTGAGAAAAGTCCAAAGTTTGAGACATCATTCGCGGGTAGAGAAATGAAATATGAAGAGAGTGAACGACACAGAATCTAAGTTGATTGAGTGTAAATTTGCCTGACATTGAACCACTGTATTATAACGTTTTTTAGTATTGGTTTAATCACTTTGTTGATTCGAAAGTGTTTATGAAAGATTTATTGAACCTAGCAGTTGAATGTATTCACATGTTCCATAGAATAAACAGTTTTTTCTAACCTTTGGTTTGGTTCACCTCTAACCAGACTAGAAGCGATTGAACGCTTGCGAAAATTTACTAAATTTTTGTCAAAGTCTCATTAATTTGAAAAAGCTTTCACAATTATCTTTTTTGCTGGTAACTGATTTTTATTGATTTACTGGTTAATCCTAGCTTAAGTGCAAAAAAATCTTAAGCTTCTACTTACATGTAAATTTAATATGCGATTGTTTTAAAGCAGTTGTGTCAGAACTTTAACTGCACACCAAACAGATATAAAAGTAGGATAAAGCAAAGGCGGAAGAAAGCTTTAGATTAATAAGATGTTGATTTTTACCAGTTTACTTTCGGCCAAAGAATTATCTTCTCTAAAAATTTATGCAAAAACACTTATAATTATATTAGTTTATGCTTTTAGTTGGTGTGTATCAATTGTTAATATTACATCTAATTGCCTTCTAACAAATTCAGCAAGATACGTTTTTATACCTCTCATTGCTTTTTATTCGTCTGCTGTTATGCTTTAAATCTTCTCCGTTTTCTGGAAGTCCTCTTCTATTACCGCACTGAAGCTCCTAGTCTCATAGACGTCGCAAACTTTATTGCTTTTCGTGCAGGTCAAAGTATTATTGAAATACTTTTGAAAATGACGTCTACGAATGTAACGGTTGAAAAACTAATTTATTTTCCAGCACTTTACTATCGATTTTATAAAAATCTTCTTCGTTTAACTCTTTTTATTTTATCCTTAAAAAGTCTGACTTCGTTGTGCACTTCTTTTCTGACAACTTTTTTGTGCATTACAAATATAAAAACATTTAACCCGCTACTTGATGTTTTCTTCATACTCTGTCTTCGCCCATTTTTTATTTTGCTAGATAAAGTAACTCAACAGTTTTTTAATACATAAAATAATTTTTTTCTCTAAAAGTTTTTTAAAAACTTTACAGAGAAGCAGCTGTCAAAAACTTGACAGCAAAAATTTTAATTTTTTTGATCTTTCTTGCTGAATGTTTATTTCGCAGCTTAACATCACTAGTTAAGTTTTTAAAAAGTTTAAAAAGTAGCTTGTAAAGCTTGATTTTTTAAAAGTAAGTTAAAAACACAACTTATTTTAATTTCTGCTCTTTATGATCTTTAGCTTTTCTTGTTTAAAGCTGCGATCGGGGAAGTCACTTCTCTAGAAAAAAAAAAATTTTCTGAAAATCATAAAGATTTTTGTCTTAAAATTCCATTTATATTCAAACTTCTAAAAAAAAGCATTGTCTTTGCAAAAACCTCTTTTAATTCCGTTTTTTTTTTGCTTTAGCTTTTTGAAGCTCGTCAATCTTTCTTTATTTTTTTTTGTATGAGAAATTCTCTTTTTGCTTGAACTAAACTTGTCTAGCACTTTTCTCTATTCTAAAGTTAAAATGCTGAAATGTTGTTACGGCTTTTTTGACACCTTCACAGCACCAGATGCCTTCTTCTGTAAATTATAAATTTTTCTACACTGAAGGGTGATTTACTATACAATTTCACTTTTTTAGTTTATTTATTCCAAGCGTGATGATACAACACGAATAATAATAAATAACATAGGAACAGGTTTGCAGCTATTAGCAGTTTCAGTTATTATTATGAATGAATAAAGAAAAGAAAGACAATAAGAATCCTTTAACCTTCTCAACCAAAATTAATCTGCACTAGTTTACGCAACAGCAAACAGCTTCTTGTCATTGAAAACTAGAACAACGAAACAAAATAAGAAATGATTAATTCCAAAAATAGAAAGTAGTCATTCAGCTACACCTAGCTTTATGACACAAAACAGCTGTTAGTGAACAGTACGTGACAACTGAAACTCTAGCCAAAAACTTTTTAGCAACTTCAGAGTAACCACTCTTTACCTAAAATAATACTCTTTTTCCTATTTAAAAGAACAGCTTTAAACATATTTTGACTAGGAACGCTGTAATTATAAATTCCACTTTTACTTTACTAGAAGAAGCTCTTTTTGCAAATAATTCTAAACTAAAGATTTGTAAATCAGACATATCAATAGTGAATAAAACAATACTCAACCAGTAATTAAATTAAAACAATCTAAAACTTTCTTTTGAGAAGAATGGAAAATAACCTAGACTGTTACGTAAGCAAAAAAGAACGGAAAGGCAACGACAGTAACAACGGTAACACCTCAGCAAAAATATGTAAATTTGCAAAAGGTTTTTGAAAAGAGACATTTTTTAGCTTTCTTTTAGTCTGATGACTTTATCGCTTTTACTGGTTGTAATTGAAAAAGGTCACATCTATTACAATTTGTGTGTATAGCTTTATCGACTAAAAAAGATAAAGACACCAAATTGAAAAAGTTTCTATTTTTTTATTTATAAAAAGTTTTCCATCTTACAGTTCGGTTTTTTCAATTTTTAAGTCAAAATATGAAACCTCCAGCCTTGTTCTAATTCTTAGCTGTAAGAATAATAAAAACTATGCCTTGATCTGCTTTATATTTGATAAAAACCGAGTTTTTTTTTCCTAACGTCTAAAATGAACACTAAAATAATTGAGGTTGAGTGGACACAACATTTTGTACAGTCTATAAATGCGCCAAACTAAAACCGCTGTTGTTCTTTATAAATAATTAGTTGTTACGAAAAAGAAGCAATTTATACATTTATGAAACTCTGTTAAACCTTCATTACAGGTAATGTTGAACAAAATTTTTCAGTAATTGAAATAAATAAACAGTATCTTAAAAAGACATAACAAAAGTTTGAACTTCAAAAAAATCTTAAACTTTTTTTGTTGTTGCATAGAGAGAACTTTTTCCTACGTGCAATTATTTTCACTTCAAGAGCATTAGATAAAAAAGTGGCTGCCTATATATGCTAAACGATGTTAACAGTATTGACAAGAACAACCTGATAAGCATTACGAATTAAGAAGAATCAATACGTGGTAGATGTGAGGCAAACGTAATTAAGCAAAAGCTTCAAGAAGAATCCTCACCAAGAACAAAAATATTAACCTGAAGCCGCCGCTTAGTAAAAAGCTACTTCCTAGTGTTTTGTGATCTAGTACACCTACTTAGAAAAATTCAAAAATTGAAAAGTGCCTCAGCAAGTAAATTTACTAAAAAACCAAACTGAACTGAAAAGAACTGAAGTAACTTATTTGACTCAATCCTTCTGTACTTTTATTTGCTGCAGTTAAATTATGAGATATTGTTACGAGAATACTGATTTAGACCTTAGAGAGTAGATCTTTCGTATATATATATATAGAAACCTACTCCACCAGTAAAGTAAAAGTTAATAGACATTATTTTAAATTTGTTATTTTTAGTTGCAAAATTTCTCAAAATTAATCGTTTACTGTTTAGAAAACATTTTTGTCATTCTAAATTGCACTGTTCAAAAAAAACTTTAATTGTAAACTAATCTTTGTCTTGTTTAGTTTTACAATTGGTATTTAAAGCTGCGAGAAATTCGTTGATTCTAATTATGTATTGCTTAATAAATATTTGGTGATAAAGAGTCTACACTTAGTATTTCTGAGTTCATTTTCTTCACTTGATTAGTATATTTTACGTGTACAGCTAAAATGTGGTATTTGACAGCCAGCAGTGTTACAACGGCGAGTTGCCGAGAAAAATGATTGCATTTACAGTTTCGACCTATAACTGCTTGTCGATTTTTATTAAACACTTTATAAAGAGAAATATCCTGAATGTAATTGAACAGAAACTAATTTGTAAAATCAAACTTTAATAAAAAGAAGAAAGTTAAGCACTGAAAAAAAATACTGCAAGAAGTGGGTGATTGCAGTTACTGTTAATAAAAAACCTATTTTCTTATTTCACGCTTATATTAAATTAGCAAGCACAACAAAAAAAAATTCTTTTTTGTTTTTTATTTTTATTTATAAGTTGTAAATATCATGCTGATTTTTCATGTCGTTTTTTGATCTAGGTGAGTCCCTTGGTTACTTATACAGCGTCTGTTACTTTAAAAGGTCCAAACAGTGCATGTGGTAGACAGGTAAGCCAACCACTGCTCTGAAATATTGTGCATTAAAATTTTCTCGATAAGTGATTGAAAGTCTTAAAAAGTACTTACTTATCAATAGGGACAATCGTCTGTTTTGGTGCCATACCCTCTTAACGGAGACTCTGGGACAGTCCTCTTTACATTTCATTACTGCAGTGGATTGAACAACGGAACGAGTGTTACCGACGACCAAATACCAGAAATCATTTTTTGTTGAAATGCTCTAGACTGTATATGATGTCAGAATTAGGAGTTGCTAACTTCTTTTGTTAACAATCATTTTACATCAAATGCTCATAAAGTATAAAAGTCAAATTTATATATGTCGTGATAAATCATTCAAAGGCTTTTTTGAAAATAAATTAATTGATTAGTCAGACAATACAAATATCGCTTTACTTTTCAATAAAATTGTTCAGAAAATTGTCACTTGTACTACTACTAAGGACACTTGTATTACGAGAAATTTTGCTATTGCTTCTTCACTGTTTAGATGTTTTAACTCTCATAACCTTCTCGCAACTTAATATTTAAAAGTTTTTTTTTATTTATCTCCTCTCAACACAAGAAAAACAAGAAATTTCCTTAACCAAAAAATAATTACTTTTTTTGTTGTGTAGAATAATAGACGAAAGATAAGACCACACGGTGTTTGCAAAACGACCTACTTGAAGAAGTACAGCAGCGATTTTTAAAAAAAGGAACTGCATAATAGTAAAC
This sequence comes from Enterobius vermicularis, assembly GCA_900576705.1. Classification (NCBI taxonomy): domain Eukaryota; kingdom Metazoa; phylum Nematoda; class Chromadorea; order Rhabditida; family Oxyuridae; genus Enterobius; species Enterobius vermicularis. The sequence continues at coordinate 34,093 of UXUI01007507.1, read as the reverse complement.
ACATTTTTTTTAAAAGATCATTCTGTCACTGTACGCAGTTTCAGTATATTTTCATAGATTATTTATTGCTTAATTTTTGATAAATTTTAATCAACATTTAACAAATCTTCAAAAAAATAGAATAATAAATCAGAAAAGAAAATTATTTTTTATTAAATTCGAGAAAAGCTTAAAAAGCATTGATAATTCTTGGTACGTATTAGACAGTTGAAAAAAAAACTGAGGAAAGGAAACAAGAGTGTTCACCAAAATAAACAAGAGTGCAAAAATTTACAGTGTAAAAGAGCAACTGAAACTTTTTAACCACTTTTTACTTTAATATTTTAGAAAAATCTCTTGAATTTTTTTTAGGCTTATAAAACAATATCACATCTTTAATTTCTTTGCTTTGAAAGGCGGAAACGCTATTTTTCTGCAGTAACTGCCAGGAAGCCTGTAAACTTAAGACGAATTAACTTTTGTTTTCATTCAAGTTAAATACAAAAAATTTGAGTAGAATAAACGACAACTCTGAGTCAGAAGAGAAGCTTTAGTGTGCTATGTTCTCAATTTATGCTTTAAAATTTTATTTGATAGACTAAAGAGCTTCACGTACAAAAACATATGTACAATACAGACTCCAATCTCGGTAACAATTGCCAAGAAAAATCGACACTTTAAAACCTAAATAGCAAAGTTTAAAATACTGCATTTGATGATAACCCTACTTTAAATCCAATAAAATTTTTTTACTAAAAAAACAGTACAATAAACTTTAACAGTTTCAGATAAGGAAATGGTGTAACCCAAAACAAAGATGAAATAATCTATTTAAGTGAACAAAAATCATATATCATTAGTTAAAGCGTAAACTGACAAACAATTACCATCATTGTCACTTTTACAGCCGAAAAAAGACGTTGACTATCTAAGCACATTTCACGAGTTTTTGATTGTTTTTTGTAGCTTTTTTCATCAAAATTTAATCGTTAGTACAACCAACAACTGCTGTAGTACCTTTAAAATCACTAAAACCCAGTAATTCTACGTTTTGAACATTACTGTTCGACTAAATCAGCGTTTTTGTGCGAAATTCATGATACGAGCCGATTGTTGAGAATAAATAAATTCATGTAAGACTCAGCATCCTTTACAGAAAAACTTTATGGTTAGTTACATCAAACACTTAGAATTGGAAAAGGTGATTTTGAAAGATATAAGACAGTCAAAACAGAGACGGGTGGCCTGAAAGTCGTGCAAACCAAAAGCTGTTTCACAATTTCATAAGCGAGATCGTAAATGCAAATCTTAGACCTAATTTCTATTTGTCTGTAATATTGACTGCTCATCGTCACCATAATTTTCGCTTTCAAATTGGAAACACAAAAGCGTAACGTTTCCTCTTAGAAGGTCTTGGCTCAGAAAAGATTCAGAAAGTGACTCAGGTGTCTCATTTGAATTAGCTCTAAATAGTCAAGAGAAATGTTAGCACGAAATTCCAGTTACGAACTCATACTAGAACTGCTGTTACAGTCGAACAGTTTGTTAATGTGAAAAACTTTTTAGCTGGAAGAGTGCTCAACAATTTCGACCCGAAAGGTTTAAAAAATTTGTGCGAGAAAAAAAAACAAAAGAGTGAAGAAAACTGCAGTGAGTTAATCTTGTTTCGTTCAAAAAAATGTTATTTACAAATTGAAATACAGAAAACACGACTAAATCACCGACGAATGATGCATAACTTTACTGAGTAGAATTTTTAGAAAATAAAACAATTAAATTAAAAATTTTCAAACAATGTTACAGATATTAATGTTAGTTATTTGAGATTTCCCTAATTTGCAACTGGATAAGACGCATATTTCACCACCTGAGACTGCATAACATACCAAGAAGAAGATTTAGAGAAATCCAAAACCCTAAAATAGAAGACAATTGAAAAAGCTAAATAATATTAAAAAAAAGATTGATCTGTAATTGCTGTTTTCAGTACGAAACAGAGAGTGTCACTGAAACGTAAAATAGTGCAACAAATGGACAAACTCTAAAAAAACTTGGTAAATTTAAGTGAACTTACTGCGGTTATTTGCAAAATTGGATTCTTGCGACGATAATAGATCTGAAATTGAAAAAAAATAAAAACGGCAAGTGTTGCTATTTGTAAAATAATAGCAAAAACAAAAAAACTGAACTTAGTTGTCAGTACATATTTCTCAATCTCGCTTAAGTTCAGATAGTTGAACAATTAAAAAATAGTGATTTACCTCTTCGTTTTGCTGGAACGGCAGTAGCCGTTTGGTATTTAACACTGCCAAATATCATGTCTGCTTCCTCGTGTTCGTCGTCCTCAAACTGATTATTTTCTTCGACCTCTTCATCAGGATCGGTGTCGTTTTCAATTGAATTTTGAACAAAAGAGTACCGTTCTGCAACTTGGGTTTATTAAACTCTTTACACTTAGGCAACTCGACAGTTTGCGACGTGAAACAGTCTACGTTTTGTCAATTATTTAGTAAAGATACAATACTTGTAATACCATGCTAACAATCTTTTAAATTCGTCTTTAAAAGTGTTTCTAATAGCAAAAATATTAACCGTCACAAAGTCATGATCATTTACTTACCATCTTCAGATGGGACCGCTACTTCGGGAAAGAAATACTCTGAAATGTTAAAAGCATTAAAATATAATACTTGAAATTTTTAAATCCATTTATTATTTAAACAGTTTTTATTTGCTACACAACTTAAATTAATCATTTATTAAACAGAAAAAAACTTTTAGTAAGATCCTTTGCGTCTTTTTGTGTTAAAATGCTGAATAACTTGAATGATTTGCAACAGTAAATTAACCCGGTTTACGGATAAAGAAAAAGATAAGAGATGAAAATGTTGCCTCTGACAACGATTTCATCGTATGCTGTGCCAACTTCGTTGCTTGCAGTACAACGATATATATCGTATTCGTCGCTCGAGACTCCTTTGATCGTCAAAATGTGTACACTCATGTACCGTTCCATCTTTTCATCTGTCTGCAACAGCAATCTAATAGTTTTACCCAAGAGCTTTTGCAAAAACTTGAAGTAAAGCGGAATCTAGACTCTTACTGCAACAAATTTCTCAGAGTCAACAATGTCCAATTCATTTTTGCTCCAAATTACATCTGCAACAGGCCATGCTTCAACGTTACAAATCAGTTTAATCTGGCCCCCATATGGAACTGACACAGAACGCAACTTTGCCTTTACAGTTGGTTTAACTGAAATAAAGTAGCACTAATGTTCACAGTTTTCTTTGAAGATAAGTGAAAATATTAATTTTGACAAAAGGAGATGTTGAAAAACTTTTGCCTTGCTTTAAAAAAACATAGAAATTCTAATTTATTATCTGTTCCGAAAAGTTTGAAAAGTCCGAAAAGCGAAAAGTTATTTGGCCGAATTACTTAGTTATCATTTAATAGTGCTTTATAGCATTTAGCAGTTCGTGTAAATAACTGGGTAGATTCAAAACAGTAAGTGTTTAGGTTTCACTTTGATTCAATACTTTTGCAATTAAAACT
>UXUI01007506.1:7458-18511 GCA_900576705.1 Enterobius vermicularis | reverse complement strand
GTAAATCTTTTACACTACGTTAGCTTTATTTAGTGTTTTAGACGCTCCATTGTACATTTTTTGCGCCTCATGTTTTCGCCTTGTTTCTTTTTGTATAAGCTGGCTGTAGCGTAAAACTTGATATTCGACTGGAGAGTTTAAAAAGTTCACTTAAATTTGTTTAGTTAGAGAATTAGACTTCTTTGAAATACGAGAAAGTAACAGATTAATAACTCTTTATGGCAATGTCCAAAGCGTTGGAACTTTGTCGAATTTGAACTACTTTTCGAATTTTGGGACGCTTCTGAAACGTTTATATCACATTTATAGCGTTTGCTAAGAACCTCAAAAGCTGTTTACTTGTGTTTAGTGTAATTTTTCTGTTTTGCTTCGTTCTCTGCTTCTTAATTTGATATTTGCAAAAAGATCATTTTGGGGCTTTGTATATCTTGATAAAATACATTGATTAAGAATATTCTGAGTTTCTTAGATGGATGGGCCAGTTTATGACTGAACATGACCAGACATTTGGTTTATTTAACGAAATAATGGGGAGTTTTTGATTTCCGTAAAGTGAAGGGACTACTTTGCGAAACTTTCCGATAGATGCCAGGGATGTGGCGAAATATTTTTTTTTTTTGTTTTTTTTTTTTTGAGATTACATAAAATTTACAAATTTATGCGGAAAGATTAGTTTAACTCTTTTTAAAGCACAAACAAGGATTTTATTTTGCTTATTTTTTCTGAAATTTGCTTCAAGCATTAACAGTGGAGTAATTTTTGTTAACTGCAGGAAATGTACTGTAAAATGATCAGAAATCAGTAAAACTAATTGTTGAGAGTTGTTATTTCCAGCCATAGTTTTTTGCTCGTCTGCAGCCAAACACAGTTCACCTTTACAAAAATTTTTTTCATAGATTTTTGGTTTCACAGTTGGTGTGATATGACTGTAATGGTTCTGTAAATTTTGTTTTCTTTTGAACTTTTACAAATCATCTGATGTGTGTTGTTTAGAAACAGTGGATCTTCGTTTAGCTCTTCTAGCACTATATTAGTTCAGTTTCTTCCACAATATCGTCGCGTGGAGGGTGCCTCATTTTACTGCAATTTTAAAATTCGGAATTGCCCCATGAAGTTATCATTAGATCAGTGCGCTACTATTGACAAGGAAATGGCCAATGTTGCTGCAGTTGAGGTAGAGTATTTTTTGGCAGTTGAAACTGTTAAATTGAGTTTTTTAAGCAATAAATGCATGTAGAGTGAATAATTGGGTACCATTTTTCAACAATTTAGAATCAAAGTGACGTAATGAACAAATGAAAATGTTAGGGTGGGCAAGAGTTGACTTTATCATTTGTATCTTTTAATAGGTTTACGGGTGTGGTGGTGCAGATGTCTTTGATGACCAGCAAAAACAAAAAGAGCGTCAGAAACGCCAAGTAGAAAAAAACCAAAAGGTATCTTGATTGCGGATTTTTTATCCGAGATGTTTATTTTCCAAACAGGAAACTGCAGGAACGATGCTTATTTAACCGAAATTCTGTGTCAGGTCCCGCTGCCGGGTAACTGGGACGACAATCCTGACAAGTTTCTTTTGGAGCTGGGTGGCGTTTATTCGACTGCAGATCGTCGTGAAATATTTCGCCGCGATGAAGAGGGGACAAAGTAGGTTAGAAAGTGAATCAATTCCATGATTCTTTGATATACAAAAACTTTAACTTTTAACTACGTGTAGAACATGAATTTTAATGAAAGCAAGGGATTATTCTTCTTTGTATAGCCTCGTTCAGCTGCGAAGTTTTCCTGAATAGGTAGTTGGAATTTTTTTATGCGACAAAAATTCCTACCTGTGTGGGTACTGCTACGTAAAGTGCTCTCGGTTGGAAAGTCAGGAAGTTTGTTTTGTAGTAACCGCTCGAAGGCTGTCCTCTTACTGTTGCATTTGCATTTTGAAGGTGTTGTTTATGAAATTTTTGTTATAAGTAGAAAGCTTTAACAGCGAAACTGAATTTTTTCGGAACTCTACAATTCTGCATATAGTGTTATAGGCGTGGTCATAGTTCAAGCTCTTTATTTTTAAGAGGTTTTCTATGTAAATATTAGTAATTTCATCTGTACTTAGATCTTTTTAACCCTGAGTGGTGTTTTTGCCAGTGTCACTTTGTACCTGTTCTAATATGTTTGGAGCAGTCTTATAGCCTTTACAGAACTTATTGGCAAATTCTAAAGTGCCTTTCTATTTAGAATTTCAGATAATTTTTAAAGTTGAAAGATGTCAGCTAAACCAAAGGAGGGCGAATAAACTTTTTTTCGCAAAGGATCTGCACTTTTACAGCTGCAAGTCAGCCTCTGCTTCCATTAAGAGAAATGATTTCTGTTTTATTGACTTTTAACTTAAAATTTGGAAGGTTTGAAGCAGTTCTCCAATTGAAAGGCGTTTGATCTATAAATTTCTGCTGTCTTGTGTTATGTCGTCTGCTCCAGTTGATTATTAACAAATGGAATTTTGCGCTAGTGATTAAGAAAACACTAGAGCCGTGTGGAATAACGTGTTGGAACACAATCTAAGTTCTGATAGCCATTTATACACATTTTTAAATGATTATGAGTGGAGCTGGCTTCATAGGTCTTTGAAATTCACTTTTTGCTTTGCGGTTTGTGTAATGTTTCTTACAGTTCTAAGCTGTTAAAAAAGTTTGGTTCTATATTTATTATTCCATCAATGGACTCATTCCCACCGCTAAAATGAAAGCCTGATAGAGAAGTCTTGTTTCAAGTTTTGCTCATGTTTACTAGCTGCGCTCACATATCCATTATCTAATATAAATGGTCGCAGAGACTAGTTTAGATACCCTAATTTGCTGGGCGCACATCAAAACTTGAACTTGAACAGCAGCCTCCTTCTAGATTAATTCTGACATTCAGGTCTTCATCATTTAAGACACTTTCTGTTCCTTAACACAACAAGGCTTCAAAAGTGGGTTACAGGATTCTCGAATTACCATTTACATTACCCGTGTTCCACTGTTTTGGTAACGGAATCCGATGTGCCAGTTGGCGATTTGATCTTAACGAGTAGTTTTCCCTTATCATAGTATTACGCCCTTTCATACGCGCTGTACCTTGAGGACTTAACTGAATTGACCCTATTACGCTGTCTCCATACGAAAATTTTTATGAGCTGTTAAACAGAAAGGACTTCGGGCTAAATAACTAACAATTTCGGTCATAATATTCCAAAAAATTTTATATTAAGCTTTAACCAATCTTGCACCACTAATTTTTTACATCTTATAAGTTTTGTTCATACCGGATTTCCACCTGGTAATTAGAGAAACAGACTAGGACCAGCATAATTGGGCCGAGATAATAGGGTTAAAAGAAGTTGCCATAGCATATTATCAGCGCGGTATAGTTAGAATCTCCGGGGCGTTAAATTACAAAAAAGTTTCAAATACTGTGCAAGTGAGAGTCCGAGTAGACTAAAATCACATTTTATTATGAAAGACAAAGTTCAGTAGATACGTGTTATTAAACAGCGTAAAGATTTGATTAAATTTTTTTGATAATTTGAATGTCCCACATAAATTTTGTAGGCTGCATCGTCGTCTGGTGTAGTGAGTCCCCTTTTTGTAGAACTTAAATTCAAAACTTTACGCCACTAAAAACAGAAACGGCAGTACATAACGAGCAAACCCTAAAAAAATTAAGTACAGAGCTTCAAATGAGGCGTTAATGGTGGTAATTATTATTAGTGCGTACAAATAACTGGAAAAATTTAGACAACGGAAGGACTGTTTGTGTCCTCATCAATGGGATAATCCTATGCGAAAAGTTCCTATGTTCCTCTATCTACGAAGAGCTTTTCGTTTGTTGAATTGGCAAATTTTCGATTATAACAGTAAAATGCTGCAGAGAACTGGTCGATCGATTTTTGAAGGCTTTCTTCGTTTTTCACTGTTTTCTTTCCTGTGTTGTATATTGTTGAAGAATTGACTATTCGTTCCTCTAATTCGAATGTAGGATCGCAATTTAACGAGTCACCTCGAGGTATGAAACCAGGAACAGTTTTTCTGAAATTTATTGGCTTTAAGCTAAACATTTTAATACAGAGCTTTGAAGTGGTGTACTAAAATTAACACTTCTGAGTTAGTAGCTTTAATAGACATTTTTAATGCTGCCCCATTTGAGGAAGAGTTTTAGAGGTGAGGCTCAAATAATAGTGCATAAGCCCATAGCAGGAACTTACAGCGCAAGAACGTTATCCATGTTAATTCTTGACATATAGGTGTGCTTAGTGAACGCTTCAAGTGAAGTAATTCTAGTCCTTATGTCAAATCTGAGGATTGATGATATGAAGTTTAGCAGATCAGATGGCCAATTTGCAGGACGTACAAACCTTTCTCCACTCATCAATCGTAGCACCTGCAAATGACGAATTTATTGAAGGTGGCGTAAGCCACAGCTGTTGAGGAGGAGTACAAGAGCATTCAATTGCTTACAGATACCTCTTCTGAAGACGCTTGGGAACTGTATATATATGGCCTTCTTCCAAGCAGCATTTCGTAGAAGCATACGCCAAGTGAATACCAGTCAACACGATGATCATACCCGTTCGCATGACCCAAGGCAGTCAATATAACTTCAGGAGCCATGTACGGTCTGGTCCCTAGAAATAGCACTTTGCAAGAAATCCTATGCGCTTTTTTTAGTTCTAGACGCCTGTAAAACTCAAATAATATCCGCTAACTTGAAAATTTAGAACCCCATAGGTAAATTTAGGTAAATTTATCAATCCTCAGAAATTATTTTTAAAGCTAAAGTAACTGGAGCCTGATCGTGTGAAGGAAAAAGATGCTGCGGATCTCTAGCAAGAACAGACAAGTTTTTAATCTTTTTTTGTAAATATAAGTTTAGGATATTTAAGACACTCGAGTATAACGAGAGTTGAGAAGGCTTATCCAGACTAAGAGAGAAACTGCACTGCATAAATGCAATTTGATCTGTGTTTACTTGCTAAGGATATCAGCGAGCATATAAAAAATTTCACAAATGTTTTTCCTCAAAACAGTTATGCTGAAGAACCATGTGTATTTCCATATTACAAGTCCGGATAGCCAAAACGGTGAAGCGACGGCGGATGTTACTGAAGATATTCGTCTTTGAATTTTACCGCCTGCATAAGTTTTGCAGTTTCCCTTCGCTCAGTGCTTCCTCCACAGTTGTTTAATTATAATTCATTAAATATGTTCAGTAATCAGAATTTAGATTCAAGAAAACAAAAGACTTCATTTTATTAATTATACTTCATTCTGCAAGAATACAGTACGTAAAATCTTTCAACTATTTTAGCACATAATGACATGTAAAGCATGCTTCAAGAATCATATCAATGACTGAAAAATCGTGGTATGGTTGGCATTACTATTGAAATTACTGTATCAGCCTTCAAAAGTGCTATAAAAAGAACAGGAAATTTGCAAACTGTCATTCAGTTTAGAGAAGGTAGCTGCACATAGCCAGACTGCCTGCTTCCAAATCAATTGAAATATGTACGTAATTGGAGTATTTTAGGAAGTACCTAGGACAGCGAGGTAATAAAATTGTGGAGGCAAAGAAATCTGAAAGAGGACTTCTTCCGCAACGATTTTGCAACTTTTATATCTCTAATTTTTTGAATTAACATCCACTGTACTCTGCATGCAAATGAGACAAGTTTGTGCTAAGGCAACAGAATGAAGAAATCTGGAAAACGAAAGGCTAAATGGGTTGGAAAATTGTAATTTTGTCTTTTAAAACCACTAACTTGCTGAGGACAACGTGTTTTTTATTTCTTGCCAGTGATACCAAAGCTGTATTCCAGAGCGAACAGTAAGCAATGCATAGTATTCAGAGTGTTACAACTGCATTCTGTAGTCATTTCCTCTCTAAAGAGGAATTTTATAGTTGTAGAGTGCGTAAACCTACATATTGCTAACAAAATTCTAAGGGGCCTTTTTCTTTTAAGTTTTAAAAACGCTCGGTCCTGAAAGCATATTTGGCGAAAAACTGCAAAAGCTTAAAGGATTCTAGCCTTCGTGCTACATACCGTCCACAAAAATATCACGCACACAGACCACTCATAAATAAAAATGTTTTCTATACTGGAAAAGGATGAAAATTAAATTGAAGACATTATTATATTGGTTTTAACAAAGATTATTTGATTTTTTTTCATTAGACAGAGTACTTTTTGGAAGAAGTCTGTTTTTAAAAGGTAGAGTCACGTTTTCTAGGATGTTTCTTGAAGTGGGAGTAGAAAAAGTTATCGGATTCTATCTCCGTATTTTTCTCTTACTTAGTCTTAAGTCCCCTCATCTTCACTTTCTTCCCGTTTCCTCCTCCTTGAATAGGAGAGTTTTATTGCCTATAAGGAGTAGTAATTCAGGATCACGCTCTTTTGCTACTTTTTTTTTTGCGGCGTACATTAGTTAAGGCAAATTGGAAGCGCTACGCACTGCTGTTCAAGCCCAAATGAAAAATTTGCTTAGATTTTTGACCAACTTTATCGCATCAGATTCTGGCTTAAAACAAGTATAAATGCTGCAGGTTTGTAAAAGCCTTTCTAATCACAGTTCCAGACAGTGTGTGCAGAGTCTTTTGTGCCACTAAAAATTTAAAGGCAGAAAATCAGGTACAAAAGCGCAAGATAGTGTAAACGTGCAGGAGCGAAGGAAGTTTGCGTAATTGAGAAGGATGTACTTTAATAAACAACTTTTGAAGCTTAATAAAAACAAACAAGAAAAGTGGTATTTATAAGAATGGCTGTTTAAAATTGGATTTTTGCTCTAGACTACAAAAGTAAAATATAAAAAAACAAATGCTCAAATAAGCAATGGATTACTTCTTTGTTTTTGGTATAGATTTTAAAAAGAGCCAAATTTAGAATCCTAATATCGACTGTAAGAACTTCGTAAAACAGTTTCGTTGTTTATATATTTTGAACAAGGTTCTCTCGCGTAATTGTTCTTCTCGTCCTTTTTTCCAAATCTTGATTTCAGATAAATAAATTTGGATATCTGTAAAATACTTATAGCATCTGCGCCCCTCTTGAAAGTTTCAGTAGAAAAATGTAGCATCATAAACACAGCAATTCTGAAACATTTCCAGAAAAAGAGATAATTTTGCTGCTATTCTGCTGTTTTTGCCCCTGTATTACTATATACTATTGTTAAATATACTGTATACAATCATCGCACTACTGCGATACGTTTTAGTGTTATAGGCCATAAAGCAGTTACAGTTAAGAACTGAAGTCGGTTACTATACATGGGAGGGCTCTGTAAGGAAGCGGCACCAGGAAAAAGGACAATTAAAATAGAGACCGATCTCAACTATATGGGTAAAGCGTCCGTTTCGCGCGTGGTAGTAAATGATTACAGACCCAGGCTTAGCTTGTGCGAAGATTAAATTAAGTGCTTCCTAAGCAACTGCTTGTCTCAGCGTTTCCTTTAAAGCTTACAACTCAACCATGAACAGCTTTTATAAAGTATGACGCCCATCTTCGTAAGTTTCGAGGAGTTCCCGTACTAAAAACTATTTGTCTGCATCCAAGCGATGCACTATGCACTCTACCGGTTTTAAATGCTCAGCCAAATTCAACTAAATACAGATATAAAACTTCAGCCTCTTCTGCAGTTTAATAGGAGGAAGTTTGAGTCTACGTGTGGCAATGAAATCAAAGCTTCTGCTTGGAGTATCTAAAGCTGACGTTAAAGTAGTTCTGAAAGAACTGCAAAGTCATTAGCGGCCCCTGAAATTACTTGCATAAATTTCAGTAACTCTTGTCGCTACTCACACTTACACTGCTGTAGACGTCATTAAGAGGCTGTTTTTTTTAGTCTGCAGCAATGCGCGATGAAGGTGGATAGTAACCTAATTTTTAACTCAGCTTTACTGTAAGGAAGGAGGAGAGTACGATGGTGGGAGTGAAGATTGGAGGAGCAAAGTAAATAGTCTCACTATAGTACCTTTTCTGGTATTAATTTTGATTTACTTTCGTAATTAATAACGAGCATTATCTACTACATCTGAACGCCACTGCAGATCAAAGCTGGACTGAAATTCCGCATACTGAAAAGCACACTACTTGTGCGCTTTTCATCTGTAAGAATGCGATCTGTAAGAATGATAACTGAGAAATTTTTTTATCAAAAAAATATACTCATAGGCATTCAAGAAGGGGAAGACTACACAAATGGGAAACTTCAGAGAAATGAGAGGAATACTCAAAAAAAAAGATAAACTCATCAAACGTGAACTCCAAGAACTCAATGCAGTAACAGCTAGTTGATTCACTTAGGTCTCATCAGCACTCAAATAAGCACTTATAAGTTATGTCATGGGAAAACTGTCAGAATTGAGGAGAAAATAAACTGTCAGAATGGTTGCCTTTATTACACGTAAAAATTTTAAAGGAAATTTCCAGAAAAACGTGTAAGAAGCAAAGGAAAATATCAGCAGCTTAGTACCGCAATTCGGAGGATGAAGCAGCATCATGAAAAACTGTAATCCTGTGGCACTTTAGCTTAGAGTAAGTGGTGCTTATTTGTTTTAAAACCCTCCCTGGGTTCACACAAATGAAGGTCCTTATCCTAAAGCTACCCGTGAGAGTTCAAGATTTTTTAAAGCTTCAGCGTAAAGCTATTCAAACGACTAGACATTCCCTGCTTAACTCGGACAGGAAAAAACGATGATGAACTTACGTGGAATTGAAACCGCCCACCCCGTGACTCGAAAGTGATCACCTGATCAAAAATGTAGCCATCAGTTCGAAAATAAGGGATCTGGGAACCACAATATACCCTAAATTGCAATAACGTTTCGGAATTAATGAAGCCTCTCTAATCAATCGAAATTTTAGTACCTGTGTACTACTGAAGCTCACGTGTTCCTCTGCAGCAAAATCTTGTCGCAACAATTTTTCATGATGTTGGTTCAGCCTTCGACTGTCGAAGACTTCGGCACCATGCCACACCGTGTTTTTATTTGGACACTCTCAGAGAGCAAAAAATTCTGTATAAAACTTCGCCTTTCCAAAACGCCGGAAGACTGGAAGCTGTTGCAAATTTCCAGTTTTGGTTTTTACTGTCATTGCGAGTAGTCCAGTAGAAATGCAGTAACTGTGGGACATACTTGAATATTAATTTGAGATTAAGACAGAATGACTGCAAACAAAATAAAGAATATTAAAATTTGCATTCAGAACTTCAATACTTCGAGATCCCTAACACGATTATTTATTCACGATGCGAAAGCTCCTTGCAACTCAGTTTGACAAAATCAAAAATTTCTCAAAATATTTTTTGTCTGGCAGTAATAGCTGTCGCACTTAAAGGATACCAAAAGAGACTAATGAAATCCCGGGAGATAACTCATCCCTGTGCTGCAACCCTCTTATATCTTAACTCCTAAAAGTCTTAGTTTTTCAACTGTTCATTAGGTGTATAAGTGCTAAAAACTATTCTTTAACGATTAAGAGCCAAACACTAACCGGAAAATGAGGTAGCCAAAACATTTGGCTGAAGTCTAGCAGCCAAATTAAAATCTGTTAAATGCGCATGACCGTCATCATCCAACAGAATATTTTCTGGCTTTACATCACGATGCACAATATTCTCACCATGAAGGTATTCGAGGGCGAGAGCAATTTCGCAAATATACAGTTTTGCTCTAAAAATTCCAGTAACTCAAATAAGAACTAACACCAACGGCCGGCAAAAAATGAATTTCGTAGGTAAACTATACCTGTCCTCACAAAATCTCCCTTGCTCGTTAAGATGATACCGCAAATCCCCACCCAATAACAGGTCAGTAACCATATACATATATTCTGCATCCTGAAATGGTCCTTAATTAGCTACTTACAGTGCTGAATTTGTTTCGTTAATAAAGTGATGCGAGAGATAATTTTCATCAAAAAAAACCACTCTTTTCTCATAAAAGAGCTTCCAAAGAAAAGCAAAGTTTTTACCTGAAAGGAGAACCACAAATTAACAATGAATGGATGCGACACTTGAGTCAATAAATCTAGTTCGCGTAGGACGTTTTTCGTAACCATTTGGACGACGCAGCGTTTTTTACTCATGTATTTCAATGCATAACGTTGACCATCCCTGCGATATTTGACTATACAAAGCTGAAAAGAATAATGTCAATGGGAAAACCTGACGTAGAAAAAAGTGTAACTTTTTTACGCATTGAAGAGGGAAAAAGATAGATGCTCGCGATCGCCTTCCACACCAATTTATTGTTTGTTAAAAATTTCCTTAAACATCGATATAAACCACTCGAAATAAAATTTACTGAAGTGGCGAAGTTCACAATGATAAAAGTCTCAAAAACGCCACCTTGCTGAAAGCTCCTCGCCCAATAGAACGAATAATTGAAAAGTCTGACAACTGAGGATGATTAGGATTCAATGTTCTTCTGGAACAACTGCAGCCCATATACGAAATGACTGCTTCATTTAAACACTCGTCTTCATCTTGCCAAAACCATTTGTTACTCTACTATAGCATGTGATTTAATACCATATGGAGCTTTTAGAACTCAACAGAGTAGAAGTTATCAGTGAAGCAACTCAGACTGACTTCAGGCTATTTGGTAATATCAGGTAATAGCTCTATTGCAATTCCACTGACCAAAAGCAAAAAAGGTTGCAAGAAGTTGAAGTCAAATATGCAGTCGCTGCCAACGGTGTAAACTAGTATGTAAACTAGTAATGCAGACTGCAGCTGGCGTGAGAAGAATCTAAAAAAAGCTTTGATAAGTTTCAAGCATATTGAAAACAAACTGTGAATGCGCTAAGAGAGCCGAATCTCACCAATTTTTTAAAACCACTCGGGAGGCTGCCGGGGACAAGAGAGGAGTGAGGAGGGGGGCAGAGAGGGGTATAAGAAGAAAGCTGTAATCAAGTCGTGAACAAAACGGAAGCGGCTTCAAAGCCAATAAAAATCAATTTGTCCAAGACGACAAACTTGTCTAATCATCTAAGACGAATCACACCAATCAAATTTCCGTCGCATTCTAGCAA
>UXUI01007505.1:9025-21991 GCA_900576705.1 Enterobius vermicularis | reverse complement strand
AAATGTTCTAAAACTGCTATCTTTTCTTCATTTCTGCTGGTTACTTGTCCAGTTATAATTGCCGCACTAGATCAAGGCCACTGCTAAGCTAATTAAAACAAACTACAATCGTGACCGTAGTAAACCACAGCTCTGATATCTAGCGCTTTTGCTTAGGTGCTGAACCTCTGCTGGATAGCATGACGCTCTGATGAATCACCACAACAGTTAACGGAGATTGTCTGTCGTAGTGGTTTACTAAATGCTTACTGATGCATATTCTGAGTTTCTGCGTTACAAAAGAAAAAAAAAAGTTAGTTACTCCTCGCCCTTTCTTTTATAGACGTTGAGCAACGCACCTAGTATCAATCGAATTGTGGCCACATTAACCCGATATACACTGAATTTTGATAATGTTCAACGCCTACGTTTTTAAACCGACAGGAATACCACGGTCGGAAGACACCACCTAAAATTTCTTTGACTTCTTTCTCGCTAAAAAATTTTACTAAAATGTATTTGTAGAGGTCTGGCTGTGTAGATTTATTCTTCCAGTTTTGTTAATCACGAAATAACCTGATCAGTGAACAGAAATAAGCCGCTTAACCAAAACATTTCAAACAGCGTAATCGGAGCTAAGAAACGAATTGGTGATTCAGCAACTGCTAAGAGAGCAGTAATTTGTTCAGTCATGTTGTCCTCTAAAGACGCATCAGAGAAAAAAATATGTTTGAGCATAGATTTTAGGAGCAGACTCTTAATAATGATGAAATAAATATCACTTTGCCAATTAAAACAACAAAACTGAGAAACACAAGATCGGAAGTGGGAAATCAAAAAAATACCAACAATTAATTTTTTCTAAAATTGATATAATAAAGCAACACGAGGATCACGTAGATCAGTCAGTTTATTGTTCTCATTTAATCCCTTAGCACTTTTATTTCGGTATTTGCTCTTCCATATGGTCAACAACTGTAGCAACGGTGACATCATTTTGCTCTATTATAATTAATCCATTAATCTCTTTTACCTTGTAACTGCTAGTAAATCAAACGACTTATGGAAGCATTTAAGTTAAAAAACAGCCCCTGTCCTTCTATTTCTATTCACATGAATATGTTAAGAAAAAAACGATGGATAAAGAAATATTTTTAACTATTCCAAGTCATACTGTTAAAATATTCAAAAATTTGGATCTTTAAACAACTACCCTTCGTTTCAAGTACTTCGAGATTTGGTACAGAAACTAACGACGAGTCATATAGTTACTTTAATCGACAGTACCATCGCAAAACCTTCTTTGAACTCCACTGAGTTCCGAATGAGGCTGACATCGAACCAATGAAACAGGTATATATCAAAAGTAAACTGGCAAAATCTTTCAAGTGCTTAGCAAAAACAATTAAAACATCAGAGCAATCTACGAATTATAACAGCCAAAAAATTTTAAAATAATCGAAATACTTCAGCTGATACTTATATATACATATATAAAAAAGTATATAAAGGTATTTTAGTCACTAAGTTGGTCCAAACTGGCAACGACTGGCACTAACACGTCATTCCCCTTCTTTTTGTTTTCCCAAACTTTTCTTCCCTTTCCCTCCACCCCTTTGTGTATCTTCTTGACATTTAGACCGACAAACACACTCCTTCCCCACGAGTTATCAAGTCCGACTACTCATATTTCACTTCGCATCCCAATTTTTCCTGCTTTCCCCGAAATGGTTACAAGAAATGATGCCCAAATTGAAAACAAGTGAAGCCCATTTCCACCTTCAACTTCAATAAAAGTTGTCGTTTTTGAAAGCAAATCGGCTTCCCGAGAACACGAAAAAATTAAAAAAAAATTTTTGGTTCCTCCGTGGAGTCACTAACACAGGTCGAGTTGATACGCTGACACTCATAATTTGAGTAAAAATAGTGAGGCAACCAATCGAAAAGATTATAGGAAGAGAACCAACAACGAATTACTAAGCTAAAAGAATACTGCAAGCGTATGTACCTGTCCAATTAAAATACCATTTCTTTACTAACTGAAAGTAAACATCGCAGTGTTCCAAATGAAACGAATTATTATAACCCAGAAGTAAAAACATGCCACTTCCTTAAAAAACAAAAACCCTCAAGAGTAAAACGCTGAGGGCATTTACCTGCGCCAACCTCGTAACTGAACCACGCAACATACGAACTCAATAGCGAAACACACCTAGAAGCGTATGATATACAACAGAAAGCACAGCCAACCAAGAGACCAACCAATGTCATTCAATTTAGTAAAGCTCAGCGTCTTTAATCAACGTCAGCACAATGTAACGTACCTCCAAAGCAACAGTCCGCCAAATGGTAGGAAAACAACAAAATGTATCATAATGAATGAAACACAAAGCCGCACCTTAAACAAACTGCAAATTATTCAAAAGTTTCGCAGAATTTGATAAAAGATCTTTATTTCTTCCGCCAAATTTAAAAGGAGCAATTCATTGAAAGCACTAACAGTGGTAACGGCTTAAAACAGCGACCAACTGAGAAACAGACAATAAGACAACAACCATAATTCATTAGAAAAATAAGCTGTAAAAATTTACACGATGCTTTCGCGGCTCATCAAAAATCAGTCCGTTATGCCAAAACTTTTCAACGATGTGTCAAACTCATTACTTCTTAGATAATAAATCAATAAATAAATAAAATTAAAGTGAACAAAACGAAGAAATATCACAAAATTAGCTGCAGACACAAACACTGTATAACAATGTTCAAAGTAATGTTTAAAGCACGCAGACTTAAAAACCGAGGAAAACCAGTGACCAAACATCTTACTTGTACAGCCTATTCCATGACAAGAAGTACATACAGTCCCGAAATGTTCCGATGGTAAAATAAGTTTCTTTTTTGACCACTAGCAATATTATACGACTCGCTTCCAATATACCTACCAGAACAAATACCGCGCCACAAAACCAAAAAATCCAAGAACACAAACAGTTGCAGCAATTTTGAATAGCGTGCTTCTCCTGTTTAGTTGCCTCGCGTCTTCTCTGTACTTGCGACTCAGATTCGATAAGTCATTAGCCTTGTTTTCCAGAACTGAACCGGGGTTATCAAAGAAAGGTAGTAAAAATATACATTAATAGTCTCAAAACATAAAAATATGACTCCACCAGTTAAAAAAATCTTTTTTTTTTATTAGTTATACCCCGCAACTGTCTCACTAATAAAGTGCTGGAATATATTCTGAATTCCACAGCAGAAAAACAGAAAAAATCGATAAAAAAAGAAAGATCTAGAAAGAGAAGCAGAAGTTATTTATGTACAGAAGATAAGTAAAAAAAATAACGATAACAAGTAAAAATAATGTTGGTAATGACGAAGACGGTTAAAACTGCCAGAAATGCTTAGTAGTGATATGTCTAATAGTTTGTGAAAAGCAGAGAAAAGGGAACTGACTATTTAACTTCTCCCCACGATGGATAACGTCCTCAATGTTTGAAACCATTATGCGTGCTACATCTTGTAGTTCATTGCTCACTGCCGACATCGCATGACGACTTTTGTCAGCATACTTCCGCTTTGCTTGTTGTATATGATGATCTAAAATCTGGATGAAATTACTAAAAACAAATGAACTGCGTTAAAAGACAGCGATAAAAATAGATCAATACAGCAATTACAACTTCACAAGTAATACTTCCTTAATTGTTTCCTTTGTACTAAAAATAACCTCAACAACTGAGGTAAGAAAGGGCTTCGGTCTAGGCAGTTAAGTTACACATACAAAAACTGACGAGCTAATGTGGGTTTAACTGCTTATTTCAAATGTGTCAAACATTTTTTATATTGCTGATTCAAAGTATACCGTACCTGTTACAAATGTTTTTATAATTTTCGAGCTATAACCAATAATCTTCTTACAAAACTACTAAATCTTAAATTAGAAGCGCGAGCTTATAATATATTAAAGGTAGCAGACTAATAAGAATTTAAGTACGAGATACTTAAAATTTGTAAAAAAAACTGCCATATATATGATGCAACAAAAGGTGAGGCAGAAAAATCAGAAATGACTACAAAATCAGATTAATTAAGTAGCCCAAAAATCCCTCCTCGATAATACTTTTAGGTCTATACGATTAGTCGGTAATAATCAAATTTCCCAAAACCGCAGTTATTCGCCACTCTCCCATTTCTGTCTGTCATTCCTTAAACAAATTCAGAACAAAAAACCGCACTTACCAAATTCAATAAAATGATATGGTCGTGTAACTGAGTCTACTTTATTGCCGTACTGCCCATTGAACTCATTTGCAACTTCTTCCAAATAAGCAAACGCCGACTTTCGAGGGAAACTTTTTTCACACAAACACAGCGCACAAATGGCACCTTTGATTATATAACTAAAAACTTTGTCACAACTAATGAATAGCACGGAATTAAAGTGAGTAAGCATTTAAATGGTTCTGAAGTATATTCACCCCACTCGATGAATAAACTGGAACTAAAGAAAGGTTACAAAGTGTCGGAAAATAACAAATAGATAGAAACCAAAGAAAAACTCACTGGAAAAAATATGGTCCGCTTTCAAAAGTGTGTGCCGTCTCCGCAGAATTATTTAGCCTTCGAAAAACCAACTTTGCTTGATTAGTATATTTCACCATGTCCGGCTGAAAATTTAGTCAAATAAGAAACTAAAAATGAGTAGTTATGAGATTAAGTGAAGAAATAAGAAAAAAGGACCTCATCGCCTCCCTCAATAGAAGTAGCAAGAATTAAGCCATCACTGACACGAGCTATCAGGGTCAGAAGTATCATCCTAACGAAGAGAAGCTGCCGCGGCAGAAAAAAGCACTACCAAAATTAGTATCAAATGTAACGATAACTATGAATGCTGCAACAGTTTCAACGATAATAATCAACCTGATATACCGTCATGCAAGAAGTAAACGATAACTCACAGTTTAAATCATAATTATACTCAAGTTTCAGTAAAAAAAAAAACATATATACGACGTAGTTCGTGCACTCCGGAACAACAGAGTTTACAAAAGACAGAGAGATAAACATAATGCCGTTTTGCGATGAATATTAAAAATAGTTAAATTGGGAAAAAAATTAAGAAATAAGACTGAAAAAGTATATCAAAAAGGTTCATCGGGTTCTAAAGCACTATGTGACTACAGTTTAAACCGATGACGTGTAACAAATACGAATTGCCTCAATGACGCAGTTTGATGAAGTGACTTCAAAAACCGATCAGAATATAAAATTGAAGGTTATGAAGCCAACAGTAATTTCTGTGATAACATCTGAAGAATCCGAAATAATGAAACCACATCACAGCTGACAGTGAACAGTGGAGCAGGTGCAGGCACTTAGACCCAAAGTAGCGCAACTGAGCAGTCCCGAACGGACCGACACGTAACGTTGCGCTCGCCACCTTCAGGGCATTTTTGATCAAAGTCCATGAAGGTGAGTGGACGTTTACACCTTTGATAAGCTAACGTATCCTCGTCGATGTGACTCTCCATTAGTGTTAGATAAAACGGCTACTCGATCTCTTATATTAAAAACACAGCCAACTATGACGGAGTTTACTTCAAATTCTGTGCTTTTGTCAACTTTCCAAAATAAAATAATATTTTTATTCACTGCCAAAATCAAAGTTTAGCAATAGACTTGGAATAAATTTTACCATGAAGTCTACTAGTTAGTAAGTTGAGCGTGTATACCTGTTAGGAGTGTTGTCTAATGGTTAATTTGGCAGGAGTAGGTACCAGAAAGTTAAAGTTGGGTTTTATGGCCATAATGACTCTCATTATTCCTTATAAATTTTTTGACCAAATATCCCGCAGCCATTTTTGTTAAAAGACAACAGAAGGTATTCTTTGGTGGCCCTTGGTAGTCTTTGGCTATTATTAACGCTTATATATTTAAGTCACACATTTCCTGAGAACAATATGTCTCACTGTGTACATGAAATCATCTCGTTTTTGATTCTTATCATCAATTTTCCTTGTCATTGGTTCAGTAAAGAGCAGAAGTCGAAAAAGAGGAAATCCATGAAAAATGCAGTAGAAGGCTTAGCTGGCTTAGGAATTTGAGGATGATATTGATAATATTGTTTACAGGGCCTGTAAATGATAACTGTTGCAAGCAATTTTGAAAAGAAAAGACATCTTTTTTTTTTTCGGATGGATGGACAAACAAAAGTCAGATTTGATAAATGGTGAATTTTGAACGACAATAGCAAATAAAGCTGTATTTTAGTGCTCATTTGAAAGGTTTAGGAATCGAATTTGTTAAAATCTAATGAATTTTTTCTGTTTCTGTTGTACTGAGTTGCAGAAGTTAACACAAATTTTACGACTAAGCTTTCTTCAACTGGAAGTTATGCAGTTGTTATCAAGTAGGTGCATTATTTTGCCACTGATATTTCCGCTGTCCAGGCAGTCGTTTGAAATTTGACTAGAAAGCTTTGTCGACAGCGCTATTGTTCAAAGTTCATACGCAAAGACTGACGTACTGTACTCGTTACCGTTTGTGTTAAAATCCAGAAGATTTTCATTTTTCAACTATAGTTCAAGAAGTATGATAATACTTTTTACGGTTTTTGAAATTATCGTATTTGTGCTGCTCAAGTTTTTTACGTAACGTTCAGCTGCTTTTGTAAGCTAGTTATTTTATCCTCGTAATAAATTTCGATGGATTGGTTTAAATGCTTTGAAAAAACTACTATCCTTTCTCATTTAACCCACTCAATTTTTTTTTATTTTCAATGAAATAACTATTTACAACCAGAAGTAGTCTGTGATTTTTTCAAGTTGTTAAGTTCTTAGTAGTTTGATGCTACTCTTTATCTTCTCAAGTATATTTATCAAATGAATGGTTGAGAGAAATACTTCATGAAGGCATATAGGATTAATACTTGATCATCGTCTTTCTCCCAGGAGGGATCGGTAATTCCAATACTTTCTAGGTTCCAAAAGGCATCCATCAGGACGTCAGAGCGTGCTGTTCGTATACTACCCATTAACATTTTTTCGCCAATTTTGGAACATTAATTTACTTTTATCTTCAGAGGATTTTCGCTAGAATTTTCTTTTCCGCTTATAAATGTTCCAAAATTATTCTCAGTTTTGTAATATCTATTAGATAATGGCGTTATCTTAGCTTCTGCCAGAAGATTCCAAAAATAATCTGATCTAATTAAAAGGTTAATCTGCTTCCATTACTCGTTTGGGCTCTTTTCTCCCTCATTATTTCTTTTCTTTAAAGAGGAAGTAAAGCTTGGAATTGAGTTGATTTGCAGGAGTTTGGCTTCTCTTTTTCTTTTCACCTGAATTTTATAAACTGCCGATGAAATCAGTTCTGGTTTTGACTTTCCGAACGTGTAGAGACTTAGCGTTCTAGTCAAAATGGGAGTGAGCTTTATATTTCTAGCTACCTTCTCTGTAATAAAGGATTTTTCATTTCTCATATCTGACAGAGCCGCAATTCTTTTTTCTGCTAGATGCTGCGGGTTCTTCACATCAACTTTCGTGACCAGCAAGAGTGTTACTCCCGACTCTCCTTTCAAAATGGTTTCGGAAGTGATAGTCTCTTGCTGCACCGGTTGAATTTCTGGAATTGTTGAGTCTTTGGGGGGCAAAACTTTTGGCGTTGGCGTGCTCTTGTCCACTGGGGTAGAGTTTTTTAAACTATTCTCTCTTTTTACCTCTGTTCTAAACTGAGTTGGGCACATTGCTCTATGATGATTAACACTGCTGCAATATCTTCTAATGACTGTCGGATTCTCAAATCTGTTCTTCGGGATCCCCTTGGCTTTGTCGTAGTTCCTGTCGACCACACGTATGCCTGCAATGGCTTTGAGGGTGTCTTCTTTTAGACAACCCTTTAAACAGCTAAATTTTTGCTCCGGATACAACTCCTGTTGATCAACCGCGGCTCCGGAGGCGTCCCAAAAAACTTCGCGTTTGAGAGGGTCTCTTTCATACATGCGTAGCATAATCCGGGGAAGCTTGACACTTTTAAACGAGTTTCATACCCGTTCTTCACCCTGCTTTCCAGCTGACGTCTCCTCGATCAAGAGCTCTCTCTTCATTCTGACGAGAGCATCCGTAGCGTTAATAATAACGCTGATATAATTGTCTTCTTTTATGGCATACTGCTCGTATTCCTCTTCTGCTTGCCTTTTTTCTTTCCTTTGTAACTCTTGAATCAGTTCCTTATATTCTTGTTCCTTCGCCTCTAGCTTAGAGAGTCCTCTTTCAATCTGATCCTCCAGTATTTGTCGCTGGGAGCCGAACTCCTCCTTACTGAATTCTTCTTTCCTTTCCAATACGTCATAACACTCTTTTAGATCCTCTCTAAGTTTGTTTGAGAATCTCGTTAACCATATTTTAATAATTTTCGCCATGCCTCACCCTGGGCACTAAAAATGTCATAACCTTTAAAATTTTCCAAGTGGTTCTTCAGTCTTAGAGCTCAGTGTATCACGACACTTTAATTTTTATGTGAGTACTTTGATGGGTGTGGCTAAAGACTGCAATTCTGAACTTTATTAACAAAAGATCTAAAATGAAATGAAATGCAACGTGAGAAGAAAGAGTGAATTTTATACATGCAAGTATACGATAGATAACAAGAAGGAACAAAATACTAATACCAGAGTAGCTTATAAAGTGTTGCTAGATGGAATGTAGAAAAGGAGCTGAGGCTCTTAAAGCTCAATGTCGTTTCAAAGATAGATATTGGAAGTTGTTTCTCCAAATGGTACCGAGAAAGCCCTCCTTGTCCTGACAAACCCTCCCGGTATCAGATATCGTTTAGCCTTTTGTGATAGCGGCCAACTGATAACGAAATAGAGATGTTTACGATGTGGAGCTGATAGCGATGTTATGTCTACGATTGAGACATTACATTTTCAGCTTCTTCTCTTCTCTTACCTGGATATGTTGTGACAATTCACAACAATTACTTATATATATTATCATATAATAGGAATATTCTTAAAAATTTCTATTAACAACAACTCTTAACGTTTAACAAAAGGAATATAGGTGATTTTTTAATGTTTATTTTGTTGACCTTTGCACTTAGCAGTTTTAGTTGGTTACGTTTATGTCATAATACTTGTCTATATTCTTTACAATTGTTTTTGTCTTTTGGCACAATTCGTCTACTTTACTAGTTCAGGTAGAAATAAATAATCAGTCAGTGAATCGCGTTTCTCGATAGTAAAAAGCCTGTAGGCTTATTGAACTTTTCTAGTGACTTCTGTTGTATAATCGATTTCTGCTCAACTGATGTTAAGCTCTAAGCGGATTAAACCAGGGAAAGACCAGTTAGGGGCAAGTCGTTTGCCTAATGTTTTAGAAATCAGTTTAATATTTGGGCTACACCTTGATCGGTTTTCAAGAAATGTATTTTTAAAAATGTAATAAAGTTGGATGAAGTGTATTTTATTCATTTTGAACTTTAGTTGGAAAAGGTGAATCTGAAATTGTTACACAACCAGTTAGAGTTTTACCATTGTCAAAATTGCAAATAATATTGTTTGCGTTATCTGTAATAGGCTTATTAATGTAACGTGCTCTAACAATACGTCTTTTTGCAACTTTTACTGGAAGTTTTGTTTGACGTCCGTTATAGATGTCTCAAAAAAGAAATACAATTGATTGAAACAGTTTGTTTATTTTTTTTCCCAGCATTTGTGACTTTGTTCAAATAGACTGTCAGAGTCAAGCAGGCAAAATAGACGACTTCATGTATATTCTTGGAATAAGTGATGTTTTATGGGACAACCAATATTCGAAGTGTGTTTGTATGACCAGTTCCTGGAAAAAATTGCTTTTATTTAGAGACTATTTAATTTGAAAAGGACTCCCACAGAAACCTAACATTATAATCTGTTTGTTTATGAGTAATTTTGTGCTCTATTTTTATGAAATTTGAATTCGAAAAAAGTGAAACTATGTTGGTTAGGCTTAGCAACTGGGAAAACAGTTCTGGGTTCAAATTGCTCATTTAAATACCTGGCCATTCGCCTCTTGTTGGTCCTGTCACTGCAATGACTACATCTCCTGGACAAAGTACTCCCTTATGTTTACCTACTTCTACACAGTAATCAATACGGTTGTCCAAATCGATTTCCCAGGTTTTGGCACGTTCAGCTGAAATGGGTTTTGCTTCATTTACTTTTATTTTTCACCGTCTTTCAAAGCTGTCAAGTGGCTTTACTTTTATAAGGTACGGCTAATAGTTCGCGACAAATCACATTTTTAGCTTTGTTAGTTGCTTCAGTACGCGGTCACTCACGGCTTGGTGTAGTAGTTCCTTTGACTCAACAAATTCTTTTTACTTGTTTGGCTTAGGTTGGCAGAAAGTCAACATTAACGTGTGCTTTGCAGGATGTGTGTGTTGTAGAGACACAGGGATTGTATTTGCAGATCTGAACTATTACTCATCATTAGTATTCTTGAAAAGCATACGTTTATAATGTATTGAAAGAATCCCTCTGCTCAGCTGTAATTGCCTGGCTACACGTATATCACGGCTGATTGCAAGTATTATTACTGGAGGTCGATACCGAGACAGTAACATAGCGGTTCTAAAAAAAAGTAAAACTAAAAACCTTTTTTCTCCAAAAATAATCGTTCTGATAAGCATTCTCCTCTCTGGTTGTGAAGGATTTTTTGTTTGTTTGTATCACATTCATATTATAAGCCACTGTTCGAAGAAGTCTGCTCGGAAAGAACATTTTAGAAATCAGTAGGGACTTACCGCCCAGTTGATGTGACACACATAATTGCTGCAGCATTAAGGTGTAGTGCGGCAGATGTTGCAGCAATGGCCACAGTGTTTGATTCATTTGTTGGTTTTGGTGTTAACATCAAAATTTCGTCAAAGAAGGATGTATAAAACATTGCTGATTCGGCCTCTTTACAGATCTGTAACGATTTTCACCTCTATATGTATTTTTGGCTCTAAATAAGAGCTAAATTGATAATTACGGCAGACAGGTATTGAGAATAGCGTTAGTATTTGTAAACTATACGAAGTTGTCTTTTATAGTGAAAGAGATAAGCAGCAGTGGAACGTAGAAAGAAAATATAAGTCAAATTTTTGTTTTTAATGATGCAGTGTATACGTAAAGATTAGTTTTAAAGTTTCTGTCTCATTTTTACTTGGTATTATTCAGTTGAAATTTTTTTCTAGAAAAAGTGATCTGAGAATGCAATATTTTTTAACACATTTGACAGCTTTGTACTTCTTTTTCCGGAAAATCTAATCTTCAGTAATGAACTGCAGTCACTAATCTCTAGTTTTGGTTGTAGTCGAGTGCCATATTTAACATCAGGTGATGTTGGAAATTTACCCTATCATGAATCATTAACTGTTTTTGAACTTCTTGCAACTAGTGGGATACGGCGTAAGAATTTCCTTTTCAATTACCAGTAAACAGCGTTTTTTTTTTTTCTATTGCTGGAACTTACGGAATCCATCATTTCTATTGCTTCAACTGGATATGCTCCGTTTGCCGTTTCACCGCTTAGCATAACACAATCGGCACCATCCAGGACGGCATTGGCTACATCGTTAGCTGTAATAGCACATTTTCTTAAATTTTAGATGGTACTTGACGGAAAATATGGTTGATGCTAAGTGATGGAGAAGTTACGAAAAAGATAACAAAATGCTTTTTATTTTACTAATTTTTACCTTCAGCTCTGGTAGGACGAGGTTTTTGGATCATGGAGTCGAGCATTTGTGTTGCACAGATCACCGGTTTACCAGCTAAATTACATTTAGCAATCAGCATTTTTTGTGCAAGAAATACCTTTTCTGGTGGTATTTCGATACCCAAATCACCACGTGCAACCATAATACCATCAGCTGCTTCAATGATTTCATCTGCTCTCAAAAAATTGTTCACTAATTGTTGCAGGAGCTATATATGTGTGAAGACGGTAATAAATGCTGAACTTGTTTTTGGAACGGGATCAGCAGATAATTTTATAAGTCTGTCTTGAAATACATTTTTGGTAATCAACTTACTTTTCAACACCCTGTTGACTTTCAATTTTCGCTATAATTCTTATATGAGCACCTTTTTTACCAAGAATCTTTCGAATCTGCTCGATACCTTTTTGTGAACGAGCAAAAGATGCAAAAACCACATCAACATCCTGTAAAATACAAAATAACTGAGGAACAAGGTTCTTTTATAGAGTAAAAATTAGCCAGAAATAATTTTTTGATAATTAATTTCAGTTGTTTACGATCAAAGAGAAATTTAAACCTGTTCTACACCAAATTTTAGATCCTTGATATCTTTTTCGGTTACATCCGGTAGATCAACATTTGTTGATGGTAAATTAACGCCTTTTCGACTTCCAAGCATTCCACCGTTTTCCACAGAACATTTTATTTTATCATTAGCTATTAAAAAAATAATCAGTTAGTAAAAGTGATTTAATAAATGAAAAAAAAAGAAGAAAATATAATTCAAATATTTTTTTATTTTTTTTTATTTTTGAAACGACTTACTGATTTCGTTGACAAGCAAAGAAATTAGGCCATCATCAAGAAATATCCGGGATCCTGTTGATAGCACTTTAGTAATGTTTTTATAGTCAACATAAATTGTACTTGATGTACAGGCTTTTTCAAATTTTGGATTTGTGGTAACTGTAATTTCGCTATTTTTTTTTAGCTCCACTTTATTTTTTCCCTAAATCAGTGTTGTTTCATTCATTAGATTTTTTGAAATAAAAATAATGGTAAAAAGTACTTTTTTTCCTTTCTAAAATAATTAATCAAAACCAGCATCACAAGGGCATTGCAATTTACTGTTTTGCAGTTATCAGTATAAATTTAAATTTTATTATTATTATTATGCATTTTTCTACAACTTTTGATATAATAATGATAAGCTATCAATAATATGGTACAGTTTCGTTTATATTCCTTGAAAAATTAATT
>UXUI01007503.1:32935-43717 GCA_900576705.1 Enterobius vermicularis | reverse complement strand
AAAAAAAAAAAAAAAAAAAAAAACGAATAACGAATAAAAAAATCCAAATTTAACAAACAAACATTGCTTATTCATTGTTAATAAGTTACAGAAGGTCGTTTTCAACGATTGTTATTTCTATTAAATATTATATATTTTTCATTTATAATATACTTTTTGAACTTTTTCTGCTTTTTTTTTCTGACAGTGTTTTTTATACGTAGTACTTGTTTCTGCTTCAAATGAACAAAAACCTTACTTTTATACTATTTACTTTAATTGCTGAACACATTTTTTCTTTCTGTATTCAAATGCTAATTTAAAAACAACGTCTTTGACTGAATAATTGTAACTGTTCAGAGTTTAAACTGTGTCGATTGCTTGTTAAAAATATTCAGTTGAGATTTTGGCATTAGAAAAAAAAAATGACGAAGTTGATGATGATTGTAATGATTAATTTTGATTATAAATGACTCAAAGAATTTAAATATTTTAAAAAATTTGCTTTTGGCTTCAAATGAAGAGAAGAGTAAGGGTATTTTGAAGTGTTAATGGAAGGTTCAGAGGCATGGTTTTGATGGTGTAACAAATTGAACTAAACAATTATAGTTTTAAAGAAACAGTTAATATGTAGGATTTGAAAGTCAAATTATAGATGTACAATTATCAACTTAGAAAACTTGTACCGTTGTTATCCTATATAAAACTTTTTTGCCAACTAACCAGCATTTGATTAAAAGTCAAAAAATTTTATAACCAAAACTTGTCGGAAGTTTACAACAAACTGCCTTTATGTGCATATGTGTATCGGTATGCGTGTGTGTGTGTGTGTGTATGTATGTATGTTTGTTTGTGAGTATCTGTGTATCTGTCTATGTATGTATGTATGTGTGAGTGTGTTGGTATGTATGTTTTTTTAGATTATTAGGCTTTTACATTAGTGAGTAATCAAATAAAATTAGAAGCGGTTTTTTAATTTTTTAATTATGGAACAGTGAGCAGCAAATTGCACCTAGACTACAGCGAGTGATGATGATGATGATGATGATGATGATCATTCGACGGTCTCAGACGCCAGTATTTTTGACTGTCGATCACTGGGTACCCATCTTGAGCCTCAAAAAGCCGGTTTTTACCTTTTTGTTTAGTTTTTCTTTTCAACTGCTTCTTCGAACTTGGTACATCATAGGAAAAGAAAAATTATTATTATTACCATTATTATTGTTATTGTTATTACTACTTACTATTACTATTACTGTTACTGTTACTTTTACTACTACTACTATTATTATCAATAGTAATATTTTTGTTATTATTATTACTTTTTTTTTACTAATTGCTCTAGAAGCTTACGCATTTTGTTTATTTCATTTTGTTTTTGTTTTATTTTTTGCTTTCTTTCTCTTTATATGCTTTCTCGTAACTTGACAACGTTTTTTTCGCTGGTGAGGAAATTTCAATTTCAGTAATTCTACCTTGATTAGGTTTATGGAAGCATTATGTTTGCTCAGGCTTTCACAGTTGAAATTATTTTCTTTTTTCAATTGCTTTTCTTCGGTCTGCAACAGTAAGTACCGATAGGTCTGATCAGTATAAGTGCCTTTCTTGTTGTTTTATTTGATCACAAATTTTGATTTTTTTGATTATCGGTAAGGTATTGTTGTATTGGCAGCAGTTTTTGTACACTTCGATTACATGCATTTCTAACTTGACGGTGAACTTGGAATTACAACATTTTGAAAACAAAAAGGGGAAAAAAAAGAACAAAAAGGTTTAGGTGTTTTAAAAATTTATCATAATATAACATGTGTTAATGCAGACAATTTTGCAAGTACCAGAAGTGGTGCTTGCATGGTTCAAATTTTTGTATTTGTTTCACCCAGAAGCAGGTTTTTAGTTTCTGCTCCGCAAAAAAAGTAAACAAACTAAATGACTTTTACTTTTTGAGCCTAGGTTTTTTTTTTAACATTATAGAATGGTATTGAATCTCAGACTGGAGCGTTAGCAATGATAAATATGTTTAATATGGCGCAACTACTATCTATGGCATCGGCGAGTCAAAACCCCGCCTCATTGGCTTCGTCCACCAATCAGCAGGCTGCGGCCATAGCCAGTCTTGCTGCCGCTGGCATCCCGTCTACGATGATGCCACCCTTTGGGGCTTTCGGTAATCCTTTATCATTATTATTTTGCACTCTGTTATTGATCTGTTACTTCAAATGCGCTAATAACGTTAAAAAATAACATTGTCAATTTTCTTTCTGCCTTCGCAGTGTTAAATCGTCCGACAGTTGTTGTGCAGTCAGCCAAGAAGTTTCACTGATTTGAGTACGATCACTATTAATCACAGTTGTTTTGGAAAAAAATTGACATAAGGTTATCATAAGAAAGTTGGCAGTAGCTAGTCGAAAAGAAGTTGAAGTTTTATGAAGGCTTTATTGTCGTTTCGGTACTTATGAGCTACTTTTGAAAAACTCTGTATCTGATGCTTGAAAGTTATACTTCGGTGGATATGTCAACTTCTTTATGAACACAAAAATAATTATGGCGATTTTCAGGGCAATTTTCGGGTCTTCCAGAATCTTTGAATGTTCAAAATGAACGTCAGGTCCAAAATGACGACGATAAAACTCCTAGAAATGGTTTAGCTTTCCGAAAAATGCTGGAAACTTATGGTGAGTTGAGTTGCTGCTTACAGTTTCATTTTTCTTTTCAAAAATTCATTATATAAGGTTTGATATCAAATTTTAAAAATTTTTTTGTTGCGCTTGGTACCGAATGAAAGATTTTTTAAATTTTATTTTGAATGACTTTTTTAAACTCTTTTTAATCTGTATTTTCAACTGCATTTCGATGTGCGAGAAGAAAATTTTTTCTTTTTTTTTTCCTTTGAACAAGTAGACTATAGTTTTGAGTGGGTTAGAACTGAAAGTATGAAAGAAATGTAAAATGATTTAATTTTACGTTCTTTTTAAAAATGAAACAATTTTAATGGTGCTAGGGTTTGATGTTACCAATATACACTAATACAGCTATTGAAATTGTTTGCTTAAAGCTCTGTATTATTGGCAAAACCACTGTAATATTTCATCTTTGTTGTTCATTTTGGTACGGAAAAGACACCTTTTGCAACTTACACAACTTTAATCAGCTTTACGTTTTACATTTCTGACACTTCTAGCAAAAAAAAAAAAAAGAAGGGAACTGGTTTTTTTTTCACCAGACTTTTGAAAACAAAATTTATTTTAATTTTAAATACACTGCTCCCTTATATTTTGAAAGCGTCGCTGAATTTAAACACAGATTTTCCAGGATACGATGTTGTCATGCAGTTCAATGAAGGCGCTGAACAGCGCAAACGTAAATTAGAATCACTTACCGAAGACGAGGTACCTGAAATTTGTGCTGTGGACTGCAGTAAATGTAGCAAACGGTTCAGTTCAATATGGGTTCTCAAAGCACATTATGAAGAGGTCTATTGTCGAGACTTGTCTGAATTTTGACATTACTACGTTATGTAGTGATATTTCTCAATAAAATCTTCAAATTTTTCTCTCTCGATTTATAAGTTACTATATAGAATGATTTCATTTTATTATTTTACAATATTCTTCTATTTCTAGGTTCATAGTAGTACTGTGCCATCTGAAGATGTTGAACTATTCGCTGAAAAATTAAGGAAGTTTCTGGATGAAATGGAAGAAAAAGAAAATAGCATTGAAGAAGAAGGAAGTTCTGAGGTTGGCAAAAAGCGTCGACGGGATGACTCAAGTGTTGAACGCGAAACTTTGTCACGTAATTCGGAAGATAAATTTAAGCCAGATGTGAGAAGTTTTTAAACAGTTTGTGATTCATTTGATGTAGACAGTAATCACTTAGAATGCAATAGGAAGTAAGGCACTCGAGTATTCGATATTTTAGACAAAAAGGTTAAAAGAGGAAGTTCGTGCGTGTTCGGTGGGGTCAACAAGTTCCACGCCCCTACCTTCAACTTCAAAAGATGTACCAGATTTTAGTAGTCAGTTAGCTGTGATGGGAATGATGGGGTTTCCATTTATTGCTACTCCATTTGTACCAGTTGTGACTCCCGAATTTTTCACCAACCCGTTGTTAACTGCTCAAACCACAACGCCTGTACTACCGCAAGGTACTAGTAATCCACATTTAATGCCTGCGCAAATAATTTCAGTTTTTTGTTGCATTTGCAGTTTAGAGATTAAACAAATCAAATGGATTGCTACTTTTTTTTGATGGCGTCATTTGTAGTTTTAATCTCTTTCTTGCGTTATGAACAGAGGTTTCTGGAGCCTATGAAAAGCGTTTTATTCCTTTATTGTTTGGAAAAAGTTTTTTCTTAACCAGCAGTGATTTAAAAACTTTAGCTTCTTCGGGAAATTCCCCGACAAAAAGGGCACGGACTCGGATTACCGATGATCAACTAAAAGTATTACGTCAATATTTTGACATTAATAATTCACCCAGTGAAGAGCAAATAAAGGAAATGTCAATCAAGACTGGTTTAATGGAAAAAGTGATAAAGCATTGGTTTAGGAATACCTTGTTCAAAGTAATTTTGCTTCTGATTTGGCCTTTTTGAGACAAGAAGCGTCACTTTTAGTTACAAATTTTAAATTTTGAACGCTTGCTTTCAGCAGTAAAAATTTTTGATAACATATTTAGGAACGTCAACGAGACAAAGATTCACCGTATAATTTTAACGTGCCACCACAGATGAGCATTGATTTGGCCACTTATGAGAAAACTGGTGAAGCAAAAGTTACTTCGCTCAAAGTAGAGGTTAGTAGAGAGGTATTTTACGGCTGAGGACACTTTTTGCAGACGTCTTGTTTCTGCTAATTTTTACCGGTGATATATGTTGTTGAAATTAAACTTAGTGAAAAAAACGTTTAGGCTGCCAGTGAAGAACCTGCTCCTACACAAACAAAACCTCAACGAGAAGAGGAGACTGGAACTGCTACAACAAATGCAGCATCATCTGTTGTCTCAAGTAGTTTGCAGCTTCAGCAGAATCAAATGTCTAATGCTTTTGCAAGCCAATTTGTTGCTCTGCTAAATGAAGAACGTGGAATGCCTCCGTTATCTTCAGGTTGCTTTTTTCATAAGGAATTTTTCTATATGTTTACAGTTTTCTGCTTTTGAATAATCTTTTGTCTTTTTAACTAAAAACACTCTGTTCTCAATCTTGTACATAAAAGTTTTAGGAATCACTTCGTCTGCCTCCAACTCTGGACGTCGAGCAAATCGAACTCGGTTCACCGACTACCAGTTGAAGACCTTACAGGTGTTTTTCGAAAGGCAGCCGTATCCAAAAGATGACGATCTAGAACTCCTTTCCAAAAAACTTCAGCTGAGTCCTCGAGTTATAGTTGTGTGGTTCCAAAACGCTCGTCAGAAGGTCGGTTTCGCTTTAAAGTTTCTTATTTCAACTACCTTCATCCGTTTCACTTATGTTCTTGAGAGATGGTTTCACTTTTAGGCACGCAAGATTTATGAGAATCAGCCGTCATCTGTTGGAGACGACCGTTTCTTAAAAACTCCTGGTAGCAACTTCCAGTGTAAAAGATGTCAGGTGGTATTTCAAAGATACTATGAACTTATACAGCATCAGCAGAAGTCTTGTTATAAGGATGACGGAGCTGCTCAACAAAGGGACAATAAGGTTGGTTTTTGAGAGAAATTTTATAGGAAACTGCATATTTCTTAGTTAAAAAATGCTTGATCCTGGAGCTGATAATCATTTGGCAATCATTTCTAGGCTGTCGAAGAAAATTTGAGTGAGGACGAGAAGAATTGTGATAGTGATAGTCCTAATATGTCCTGGTTAACAGCACAGTCAAGTGGCAGCCAAAAAACGGATCTGACGAACGTTCTCGCGCAACTTATGAGTGCTGCAGGTACTGAAGGAGGAGCTGACTTGAAACAAGCTGATTTTTTAAAATTGCTCGCTGGAACCTCGATGGCCCAAGATTCTAACGTCACGTATGTGAAGGTATGAGTAAAGATGATTTTCTTCTAGGAGTATCTAGTTTTGTGCAGTTTCGCATTTACTGCCTGTCAGCATAACTGTAGGGTTCCAGCGCTGGCTCCATCGCTTCTAGAGCTCTGTATTTTCAACTCCTTAAGGCGGCTTGCGTTTAATCTCCCTTTATGAGCACATTCAGTGTACTACAGCTCAGTTTAGTGGTTGCGCTTTATCCGGTTATCCTTTGCAGTTTCGCGAAGAACAGTTAGAATATAGAAGCGACTACTGACTGTTTTTAGCTGGTAGGAAGGTTACAGCGCTTTTGTGAACACCATAAAATTGTACTTTAAATTTCAGAAGGTGCGTGAGAAAAAGAAAGAGTTTTATAAAAGATGCCCATTTTGCTGTTTATTATTCCATTCTCGTGAGTCCCTTATAAGTCACATCCCAGAACGACATCGTGAACAAGCAAATAGTACACCTGTTGATGTTGACAACCTTCCTGACGCAGAAGACGTATGCATCTCCATTAACGCTTTTTTCTTGGCGCTGCTGGAAACTTGCTAAACTGCACTTAGTCTGTTTATGAACCCTTCATCATTAATGGTTAATGCAGAATCTATATTTCAGGTACCGACAATCACAGCAGTTGCGAACGAAGATTCAGCAGCGACAGATTCCACAAAGGTTAATGGTGCTCAGAAAAAATCTGACCTGTCACCACTCGATTTAAGCTGTTCAAATAATGGCGAGAGGTTGGTCACACAAAGCTTTAAATGTCAGATGTTATTGCTGTTAGTTTTTGTTTTTTCAACTTTTTAAAGAAGGTGAGATATAGACTCTGTAACCTATGAAAATATTTTAGAAAACGCCTTACAAAATTTATTTTAGTAGAGAAGATTCGGTTTCAATGTCTCCGTCTTACTACCATTCTGATAACGATGACAATAGCGATAACGTAGAAACCTGTGATCAGTACAATAGCTCCTCACCAACTGGAATGAGTGTTGGCTCAAATGGGATGCAAAGAAGTCCTGCAAATTCTAAACGTTACAGAACTCATTTAACACCGTTACAAGTTCACGTGAGTAAAGTTACTGGTTCAGAATTATAAGGAAACGTTTTGAAAGAAGTTCTAAAGTTTCAAAATAGTCTGTAAATTTCAAGCAGCAAGCTTAGTTATGATTCTATCAGGTGATGAAAAGCGTTTTTGCTGAATATAAAACTCCATCCATGACCGAGTGTGAAACTCTTGGAACCGAAATTGGTCTGCATAAACGCGTTGTTCAAGTTTGGTTCCAGAATGCTCGTGCGAAAGAAAGGAAAACTAGAGCATATAACGGTGAGCATTTGTGGGCAACCTATCGTATTCGATATTTTGTAATGAACTTGGCTTTTCATTAATTTAATATGATATGACTAGTTTTTGATATATCACGCATGAAAGCTTTGTTCTGTTTTTATTCATTTTCATTTATTTAGCCGAGGAGGACTTACAAAGGTGTACAGCGACAAGATGTGTTCTTTGTGCTGTTGAGTACAACCATCGGCTGAATTTGCATGATCACATCTTTACTTCTGGCCATTTAGCCAAAGTGAAAAAATTATTTCGCAGCGATTCATCCAGACTTGATTCAAGTTTGGGGTCAGAAAATATCCTCGATAAGACTGAGGGGAAAGCAAGGTATTTTTCAGTTGTTTGCTGATGTAGTATTACAGTTCTTATTGTTTTTTAAAATGTAAAAGTTATTCTGCCTAGTCTTACCGCTGCCAACTTTAGGGCGAGATCAGTGAGAGACAAAAATATTTCAAAGTCGTCCAATATTAACTTACAGTGTGCTGGCTCCAATCCGCTAACACAGTTTCCATATAATTTTGTTTATGGGTTGCATCCAGGTATGTTTTTTCAACTTTTTTGGTTGAAAAATCTGTTGGATACTTAGCAAAGAAATATTTTTTTGCAAAACTGTTAAAAACTCTTTTTATTCTTATGAAATGTGAGTTCTAGAAAAATATAATAACGATGATTATTACAGGCTTGGCACCATTGATGTGTGATCCCACCGTTGCTGGTACCCCAATTTGTTTGCTGCAAATACCTGAAACAGTCATGACTCAAATAACTGCAGATATGGCTGCAGGTCGAGAATCAACGAAGTTTACTCAGGACGGAAAAACTTTCCAACAACTTATTTCAGTTCTTCCTATCAAAGATTTTCAGTGTGCCGGTAGCAAAGATATTGAGGTTATTTTTTCTGTGCTGTAAGATTGAAAAATGCTTCCTTGGTGGAGTCTTCCAAAGGACATGAGATTCATTTATTGTTTTGTTTCAGGTTGGCTGGGCATGCCCATCTTGCAATACTGTATTCCAACAGGAAATTCTACTGAAAAACCATCAGCGTCTAATATGTAATAGTGATTCAGTATTTAAGCTAATTCAGACACATTACGAGTGTAGAGCATGCAGCACAAAACTCGGCACTCAGGTATCTTTGGCTATTTTTTTGGTTTTAGTTTTCTGTTTGGGTCTTATTTCACTTTGAGGAATAGAAATTCTATGATAAAAACTGACATAATTAGAAATGATGTTGAAATGGAATCAGTTTTATGAAAGAAGCTGTTTGAAAAAAAGCTGTTTTTACAAAAGGATAATTGTTTTGATATGAAAGCGTGTTTAGAAAGAGAAGTTCTTACCGTGAAAAAAATTTATAAAAAAATGTTGTTTATGAACTTTACTGGTTCAGATTTACTCGTTCTGCTTACTTTCATTTTGCAGCGCGACGTTTGTGATGAGGTTACAGGGATTTTTGTAAAACAAGTCTCGTCTTAATTTGCACAATAATGTTTTTTCATCATTTAGAACCCATTCTTTAAAATTGCGTAATTTTTTCTTTTTCTCTTGAAGTTTTTTCATTTTTTAAAAACTTTTATAGACTGAATTTAAAAGTCATTGTGCGACACCGGAACATCAAAAAGCGAGGGATGATTTTCTTGGAACTAATAGTTGACTAAATCTGCGGGTAATTTTTTATGGTATTCTCGATGGATGCGTTTTGCACTTGGTTCTCTTGAATTGTGGAGTTGCCAAAATGCTTGTAAGTGTACCGTGAATTCACTTCTTTCTTGTTTGATGTGAATAAATAATTCGTCCTATGCTTAGTTGTGCGGTTGAAATAGTTTTTTATTTTGATTATTTTAATTGTTTATTATTATTATTATTGCTTTACAAATATGGTTGATAATGTGATATGGTACGATTTTGTTTTGTCATTTAATGTTTATTTCTTTATTTTTTACTTTTAATTTATGATCCCAAAGTTTGGCTTTATTATTATTTTCTGTGATCGGATCTCGACATCCTACTTTAATAATTATCTGTGTTGCACAGCATAATTCGCTTTACAGCGTTGCAATAATATTATATTGTTTTGTGAATTGTTTGAAGAAAAAATGAAAAAATTATTTTTTAATAATGGGAGAGTAGTCATTTTTTTTCATTTTTCAAAAGTTATGAATCCCTGTATAAGACAAGTTGTTATAGGGGCAAATACTGGAAGAGGATCTGTAAAGCATTATTGTGCATTTAACTTAAATTAGCAATAATGGTTTTTTTGCTCTTTCCAAAAAAAGAAAGTTATTGTTGGTTCGTATAAGATTGTTAGCAATATAGTTAAGTTGCCTTATGCATATTTTCTTAAAACAATAAGAGCCTAATTTTTCATTCAGAGTATCTTCCAAAAATTATTTGTTCTAATCGTGCTTCTAACACGAATCGGTAATTTCACTCACAGTATGGTTCTATACTAATCAGTTTTTCTTCCACTGTTAGAGTCTATTCAAATTTGATTTTATTATGATGTTCTTTTGTATTTCATATGCTTAAACCTGTTCTTTTTTTTAAACTTGTTTCGTCTAAATAGTCTTCCAGCTTTACATATATTTTCTTTTAAATTTATTGCCAACAACTGTCACGTGATTGACCCCAATAGATGTTACATGTAGAAGGAAAAATTTTCTGTGAAGTTTTAAGAGTTATCTGTCTTCTGTTTTGGTCAATTGTTGTGTGTGTGTGTGTGTCTGTGTGTCCCTATGCATGTGTTAATTTTGTAATGGGTATTTGTTTTTGAATGGATTTAAGTAGATGGAAGGAGTCTCGGAATCATAAATAGCTATCGGCGCGTCTCCTGTATTCATGGATTTGTGGTTCTGTTTTTGTGGGTATATCCGTATTTATCTGCGACTAAGGGTTGTTTTGGAGTGAAATTTGTGTGTTTCAGTAAGTGTGTGGGTGTTTTTTACATGTATGATTGCGAGTATGTTTTTGAGTGA
Organism: Enterobius vermicularis; assembly: GCA_900576705.1. Classification (NCBI taxonomy): domain Eukaryota; kingdom Metazoa; phylum Nematoda; class Chromadorea; order Rhabditida; family Oxyuridae; genus Enterobius; species Enterobius vermicularis. The sequence goes on along the minus strand of UXUI01007503.1, from coordinate 33,426 downwards.
ATTTATTTGTGAGCTTGGGTGAGTGTTTTCCTGTTTGGGTGTTTACATGCAAACGTCTGTTGAACTGTATACGCATAAGATGAATAAGGATGCGTCTACGAGCGAGTTTCAAAGGGTTTTTTTGTTGTTCTAATGCCCGTTTTTTTTATAATCTCATCAGATGCTTTACTGAATTTTTTAACTTTAAACAAAAAAAAAATTAATAAATACGAAGCTGTAGCGGTCACAAATTACTGGGACTTTTTCTGTTTTTTTTGCTTGCTCTTTTCTTTTTGTCTGCATTTTTCATTTTGTCTATTTCAATTGGTGAAATAATAACAATAAGATGGAAGAAATTGGCATTTTTAATGTCTTCAGTGTATCATTATTATTTTTTTTTGATTAATTTTTATGCACGATTATACTGAGATGGAAGGATTATTTACTCTTTTTTTTGTTTTGTAATTTTTTTATAATTTACTTTTATGCACGATTTTGCTGAGATGAAGAGT
>UXUI01007502.1:33969-45731 GCA_900576705.1 Enterobius vermicularis | reverse complement strand
TTTTTTTTTTTTTTTTTTTTTGCTCTCTTCCCTCAATTTGGTACACAGAATAAAAATGGATGGATCAAAAATCACCATTTTTGCTCTTTCAAGAACCATTTCTTTGTTGTGTATGCAACGTTTTGTATATATATTTGTATATATTATATATCTATTTGTAGACACTAACAAAGATACATACCAACAGACACAGGAACACAGACATACAAACACAGATAGACAGACACAAACATCATATATATATATATTATACAGTTCTTAATGCTCACAAGATCTGTTATACTGATCGTTGTTGATACAGTTCGTCAATTTCTTTTTCGTTCAATTCTTTTGCTAATATTGTTTCTACCGCTTTTACTGTGCTTTTTTGCTGCTGCTGTTGCTGTTGCTGCATTTCATTGCTTGCTATCCATTCACATGCCTATATTGCGGTCTTTAATTAAACATTTCTTTTATCGTATCCGTCATTAACTTTCTTTTTTTTTTTTTTTGGGGACTGATATATGTGTTTCTGTTGTTTAAAAAGAAAAAAAAAAGTTGGAACAGGAAGCTCATTAAGGTTTTCTATGGCAAAGAAGGTTTTTTTTTTCTGCCATACTTGTGTGCCTAATGCTGAAATATTAAAAAAATGTAAGGGGAAAAAAAGATTAATTGAAATTGAACAATTGTTAATTCTTATAAATATTTTTGGAACTCATCAGCGTTTTTTTTCCAAGCATCAAAATTACTTCTAAGCGGATTTGCATATAATGTTGCAAATGATCCTTTGATTTTTTTCTAATCGTTTTTGTTTCGATTTATCAATGCTATTATTGTTGCTGTCGTTATTGTTATTGCTGTTATTATTGCTGTTGTTTTTGTTGTTATCCTTTTTGCTATTGTCGCTGTTGTACGCTATTCATATTGACAGTGTTAAAGAATCTTTTTCTAGAGATGTTAGGCCATTTGCAGGTAAGGCTAAATGTGTTCACAATTTTTTTTTGGCTTCAATTTTTCAGTGAGAAGTAGCACATTTGATCAGCTAAGAATTGCCGCATACAACAAAATTTTCGCATTATAAATCCTTTTAACACTGTAAACTGTTTTTTTCGATGTTTTTATGAGCCAGTACGACGAACTTGTCAGCAAAGCAAGTCTAACGAAAAATTTGGTTTATCGTTGTTTTCTTCCGGTAAGTTTTTTTTCTTCTGAATGTCGTATCCTTTAGTTAATTATGTACTTAGTAAATGACAGCTTTTTTATTTTTTGATCTTTGTTATTGTGATATGATAATAAGCACTTTAGAAGTTTTACCAAAATTAAGCTTGTATTAATGTTTATTTTAGAACGAGTATTATTAGCTGATGGTGTCACGTGAAACATAAATGTCCTTTAAAGTTTTTTGATCCTGGTGCATACACTGCCGATAGAAAATGTTCACTGTGTCTGGCAATTTATGTGGTCGCCTTGCCGAAGTAATGGCTAACAGGCTTTACTTGTGCTCATTCTATGACCACCCAGAGTCTAATGATCAAATTTGGTACTATTGTGTTGATGAAGACGTACACTATGACAACTATTATACAGATTTCGGACCACTTAACCTCTCTGTACTGTACAGATTCTGCAAGAAGTTGGATGAGAAATTGAAGGTTGCTGTTTCATTAATACTATTTTTGGGTCTAGCACTACGTAGTTTAGAAGCGTTTTTTTTTCTTTTTTTGTAATTTTCTGCGTATGTTATGTGGTTTTTCAAATATGGGTTTCTTCATTAGAAACGACTCATAGATTACTTGTTTTGACAGATTTGTTTTTATCATTTCTTTTGCTAACCTGTTTCGTTAACAGTTCAGTAGGCTTGTTTAGGCTTTGAAAGGTAAAAAGGTTATAGTCGTTTATTCTGCACCGACAGATGAGGCTCGTGCGAATACTGCATATCTCATTGGAGCTTTTTGTGTAAACATTTTTATTCTTGAAATTAGGCTCTATTTTTGAAATTCGTTTTGAATTTTATTGTAAGTTAACTAAGTATTTGGGATGTTAATACTGAAGAGAATGCGAAGTCTAATTGACTGATTAAATATGAGAAAGATATTCTTGCCAAAAGTTACTTAGCGATCACCACAACTCACTAGATTTTGTATTATTGTATTTTAGATCATATATCTATTTATGCCAGCTGCAGTTGCATATTTTCGCATTCATAAGGCAGCTCCCTCTGGGTTTATAAGTTTCAGAGACGCTTCTATGGGTCCACAAGTTTATAATCTTCATCTTCGTAGCGTATTGAAGGGCGTTGAAAAGGTTTTTTATGAGCATTATTTTTTGAGCTGGCCAGTTTAAAACCTTTTTTTTGATGAATTTTTGGATTGAAATTGTTCTAACACTAATTAAACTTTTTAAATCTGAAGCGGTAAATAATTTAACACCTTACTTTAGAGTAACAGTCACATTTGGCTCAGTGAAAGGCATATTATATTTTACTCAATATTTTAGGCATCTAAGCTTAAATGGCTTTGTTTTGACAGTTTTGATCCAGATGAATATGAGTATTATGAAAAAGTAGAGAACGGTGACCTGAATTGGATTATTCCTAATAAGATACTTAGTTTCTGTGGGCCGCATAGCCGATCAGCTGTAGAAAATGGTAAATTTAGCTTATTGTTTATGTTTATTACCTTTCTTCTTCAAAAGCACAGTTTCTGTGGGTGTTGAAATCTAATTTTTTGCTCACCCTCCCGTTTTCTAGGTTACCCTTATCACTGTCCAGAGGTGTACTTTGATTATTTTAAAAGTCATGGCGTCACTACAATAATTCGGTTGAATAAGAAAATGTATGATGCAAGAAGGTTTGTTTTTCTTGTTTTTTGAAGGGCAAATTATGTTTTGAATTAATCAAGCAGTTGGCAGGAACTGGAGTCCAACAGTAACCGACTTTGATTTTGAGAAAATAGTTACGTGTTTAACCTTATTCGTTCCCTTAATGTTTTTACTGTTTTGCTGGTAGCAACTTTTCGACTTTATATGATTGTCTAACTAACATTTATTTCTTATTGAGAGAAGTATTGATATATCAGTCATTTTCAACGTTGAACTCATTTTTAAGTTGTTTTTCTTTTGATAGAAAGCTTTCAAGAATCTCGTTCTGGTTGAACTTTAAATTGGAGGGAAAAATTTATTCAAACTGTATTTAAGCAATTAATTTTGACTGTTAATTCTATTTTCTAAAGCTCATCTGATTCCTCTTACCGCTTCATGCTCAATAGGCTTCCCTACGTCCCTCATATTTATGAAATTCACTCCTGCTTTTCACTTTGTTAGCGGCAAAACCATGTTTATGACGTGATCTTTTTTTGGACTGTCCAAGAATTATGAGCTAATGTTGTTTCTTTTTTTACGTTAGCTGGTATATTGACTCTGCCGATGGCCATTGCGTACTCAACTTTTTGGCAAACGGTTCGCATTGGTTATTACTGTTGATAAGTAGTAATCATAATTGTTTATTGTCTTACAAGGTTCTTTCAGGTTTACTAGAGCAGGATTTAATCATGTCGATTTATTTTTTGTTGATGGCTCGACACCATCCGATGATATTGTTGAACGATTTATTGATGTTGTTGATTCGGTTAAAGGGGCAGTCGCAGTGCACTGCAAGGTTTTCTCAAAGCTTTGCGTTTCCACCTTTGTTTTATGGGAACAGTTTTTTCAGAATTTAATGAGGAATCACAAAATTAAGTTTTTTTCGTGTTTCTTACATCTCCGTTTTAGGCTGGTCTTGGTAGGACTGGAACTTTAATTGCTTGCTGGATGATGAAGGAATACGGTGTAACTGCTGCGGAAAGCATGGCGTGGCTAAGGATTTGTCGTCCTGGCTCTGTAATTGGACCACAGCAACAGTTTCTGATAGGGAAACAGCCGTGGTGTTGGGCAATGGGTTCTTCAAAAAAGTATTCAGTTACGTCCTGTCTTTCTGGACTAGCTTCTAAGGTTTTTTTTTTAAAAGTATTGCTAATGACTTGTTATATTTTAACGGAAGGAAATACTACAGTTTTATACGCTTTCTGCAATATTGACTTCGTTAACCCCAAAATCAGAGCATACTTTTAGGATTTTTTGCACGTATTGTACAGATGTAGTGTTCTGAAAATAGTCTAGCAGACTTTTTTCTACATTTGCCAAGATTTACGGTTACGTAGTTGCTTAGCTCTTCATTCAAGAGTAGGCTAATCCATTTCTTCATTTCATTCAAGTGAGTAAGAGTAAAGTAATGTAGTTCTTTGTTGCTTTCTTCTTTTTACAGCAATCGATTATGCGTTTACTTTGGAATATGTAAACGAACTGGTTTATAACGTGATAGATTTAATATCTGATTTTTTTATAGGTCGATGAAATAAAATTAGCAGATACTGGTAAGAATAAGGTTTTGAGACCGCTGTCGTTTGTTAAAAATGACCAACAGGTCGCACCGGTGGACGATGAGGTTGATAATTTTTCATTTATGTTATGAGCTTCATCAAGTAATTCACATTGTTTATACTTGTTTGCAAAAGATGAGGGACTTTGTCATTAATATTAGTTTTTTACAGTGTGCAGTAGACGAAATGGGACGTACGCAGGGTGACCGTTTGTTGGCAATGAAAGCAAAAGCGCAACACCACTTAGTGGCTGAATATTCTTCACCTACTACACTGGTAAAACCAATCTCAGGGCAGAGTAAAGCTTCCAGTGTCCATTCGCCTCAGCTTCTGCGATGTGGAGTGCATTCTTCAGTTCCAGTTCGTTCTCCTTTTGTAGCTCTTTTTCTTCTGAAAAGAGGAATTTAATAAATAATGCGCGCATTGTTTTAACTGATGGTTTTTCTTTCTTTGAAATAGCTTTTCTATTTCGGAGTTTTGGAAACTAAGAGGTCGGCACGTGTCATTCAACGTTTCTTGTTACGATAGATATACTTGAAGTTCGAGGTGTATATTTTTGTTAAGCTTTCGTTTTTGCTTGGTATCGGTGATTATATGTGCGTTTAGATATCGCGGGTCACTGTAATGTCTGTTTCTCCTCGTGCCTCGTCAGCGAAGTCTAAGCCAGTGCGAAGGTTATCTGGGTAAGTCTCATAGTTTTCTGACTTTAAGAGTGGGGCTTAAAACTTATTCTAGCTATTGCATTATTAATCTGAGAAATTAATAGGTTGCGGAGCAAACCATATCCACACTCATCTGTTAAAGTGCAGATAACTCCTTCTGTGTACGAGCTGAGATCTAGAGTTAGTGCTGCACTTGAAGGTGCAAAAGCTGGCAGCAGTAAGGGGGAGCTTGTTGCGGTTTGTTTACTTGTCATTTCTTTATATTTCCTTTAGTTTAGGCGGGGTCTACTAGGCATTTGTTTTCTTTATATTATATAAATTCTTCTTTTCTTTGATAAATTTTTTTATGTTCCAGACTCGTTTAAAAAGTCGCTTGAAGTAGTTTTGAAGGCCCTCGATTTTATGGGAACAACTGTGATAAAAGATGGGCTTTCTTTCTTAACTGGGTAAAGTTATGAATTGCAGTTTCTATGATGTTTACATTACGTTTGCTACGCTCTTTACCTCATATGCACTGAGTTTTTTGATATGGGCAAGAAAGACTTGGTTAATTTTGTAAATATATAAAGATTTTTATGCCTTTATAAATAATGCTTTTTTATTTTTGATCCATTGTTGGTAATTTCAAATGCAGGTTTGTGTTTCGTTCCTGAACTTTTAGAATTTTTGCCATACATGAATCCATGACCGTAGGTCTAAATATTTTTGAATGATTTTTATGTTGCCTTAAGCGTAAAGAAGGTCGATTTTCACTTCTCTTATATCGATACCTGGCTTGCCTTACTATATGTCAAGAAATTTTTGTTTATTCTACTTTAAAATTTGCTTAAATAATTGGCAAATTGTATTGAGAATTTTCACTGCAAAAAAGTCTTGTTATAATGAAGTTTGTATATTTTGGCCATTAATTAATTGTGATAGTGGCAGTGCTTAGTGAATTTTTAGCTTAGTGGAATTGTTTAGATAATGGCTAAGTGTCAGTTATTTTTATTGAGAGTTGTTGATATTTTAGAATTTCATACACTGTTTAAAAGCAGATCTAACTACACTAGACCGTTGTACACTTGCTTAATATTGCCTTTCGTTTTTTTTTTTTTTTTTTCAGTTCTTGTTTTAGATGTCTTCAGTGATTTCTCCTCAGGTTTACCATTTGATTTTTATTACGTTCCTATTTTGCATACCCATATTCTTAAATTTCCAACAGTTACTGCTGTAAGATGAAGGTTTCACTGCGTCGCGTTCTGTGCTTCTTTTTGTCTAATATACGTTTGCATTTAGTTTTAAAAAATTTGCTCTTTGTCATCTCAATTGATTAACAATTTATAAAGCTTGTTTTATTTGACATTTGTAAAGACTGCAAGTCCATTCTCAAGAGATCGTGTTTTCCTTCTCATCCTCTGTTTAAATATAAAGAGATTTACCTTATAATGTGGGGCTTTCTCGAGTAGTTCACGTGTGTTGAGATTCTCAAAATTTTGTGTGTTATTAAACTGAAGTGGCGGACGCATTTCCCAGCTTAAAGCGCCTTGGTTTTTTTTTTTTTTTTTTTGTGGTATCATCATGTTTAGCAGCCATGACTTATGGAGTTTTTTCAGCATATGTCGGGTGAAATACTTTCAGATTGCTGGTCGATGGGGATGAGTCGTAAAAGACGAAGAACTCGTAAAATAGGGACTAGAAGTTGAACCGGGTTTCAACTGTTGTTGGAGCTGATAAGTTGCATGTTATGTTCTACCAGCCGAACCAAGTTTTATATTACTTTGTCTAATTTTTTTTAGTGTAGAAGGGAAAAACTGATAATTTGTATCTCGCCTTTTAATAACTGGGAGGCGATATGAACAGTAAGACTAATATTTCAATCCTCTCACTTTAAAGTTCATAATTGTTTGCAGAATTTGCAGAACAATGATGAATTAGGAATGTGTCCGGAGGTGAAAAAAAATGAAGGCAATTATTAAGTCGACAAAAGAAGCGTAACTGAAAATAATAAAATTTTTCAAAACTCCAACATTTGAACAACACTTGGTTTTCTTACTAATAATGTGTATTTGAAAAGCCAAGCGTTGATTAGACGTAAAGTAAGCTGCAGGAAGTGTTCCTTCGTTTCTCTGCCTGACGCTATAATGTTTTTCTAATACTCGCTACATCTCTACTACAGAATCAACTAATTCTCTAAGTTTTTAACCGTTTGTCTCATCACTGTTTAGAAGTCGTTGTGAGTGCAAAAGAACTTTTCTCTGCTCATAGACAGTTAAAAATTTTTCACACTTTCCTTCTTAACCACACATTCCAGATGAAGGCAATTCAATTTAAAGCAGTATGCAAGAGAGCAAAGATTAGCGTATAAGGGAAACTGAACACAATGTTGCAAAGTTATAAAAACTGGCCGTTATCCCCTAAACTTCTCCTGTGAAACACCATAATACTCAAAATGAAGCTTTACCACTAAATCCCTAAGAAATTAGGTAGAAGTGTAGAGGCAAATTTGGGACAATCAAAGATGGGGACGGAGTTGAGGGCGCTGCACAAATAAAATGAATTCTAGTTGACGGAAGAAGTAGAAGCATGTTTGTGGGTGGTCACGCCTCACGCGCCCATATTTTTAGCGAACATGGACGTTTTGGACAGCCCTGCAAACATAGTTCTAATAATAAGACTCCTGCAACCATCCTCTTCTAAAACAAGTTTTGTAGTCTACTTGAACCTCTGAAAATTAACACGGGAAATAACTTGTGGAAAGAAAAGCTTAGTAACATCTTGCAACAATTTAGACAACTGTGAACTGATTTGCAAAAGTAGCTTTGCGCATCTCCAAGGTTGATTCATTTAATGGCTTCTGACTTCAAAGTCAAAAGATATATGCCACTATGTTTCTTCAAAGTAATGGGTTCTGATAAACTTGACCTGTCAAACAAACAAAAAAAGACTTTAGGACTATGTGTGACAGTAATTGTATGTAGTTTATCAATGTTCATTACCCTAAAACTAATGATGCAGTTATCACTATAGATTTAAAAACCGCATAGGTAAAAACTAATGTTTGTTTTTTTTTTTCTCAATCAAGCCTCTTTAAAAGTGGAAGAAACTAAGAACTTATTATAGTAAACTAAAGGAAGACTAAACCCTAATTAAGAGACAGTAATGAGTAACGGATACGATTCATTACAACAGATTGCTGTTGTGCCGGCAGCGGGAACGTTGTTACCGTTTCACCTAAGTGGAATTAGAAATTAAAGAGCTTAGCGGGGCCTTGGTAAATGTTCTTAGTAATTCCGTCAAGAAATTCCTCTTGTAGGCTTTGCAGTCCGGATTCAAAGTTTTTTAGCCGTACAGCCATCTCTTATCTGACAACTTATGTACAGGAAAGAGTGAAAAAAAAAAAGAACAACCTTGACACAACTCCCCGTCATGAACGAATTCACAATGGATCAAAAAGGATAGGAAATGCCAGAGTAGAGCAACAAAACTGTACCTCGAACAAAAAGTAATCTCTGCAGTGTTTTCAACTTCTTCAAGCAAATACTACAGAGTAAATAGGCAAAAGTAACTGATACTCCCGCGCATGGCGATATGCCAAAACAGAAGGTGCATAAGGACAACAGCAATAATGGGGACGAATAATTATAGTTGTTGACCGGCTGCACCGGGTGGCTCGTTTTGTTTCCTTGATGATTCGTATTGTTCGAACTTACACTTATTTTAATTTGCTTATATAGGGTGTTCCGAGTTCTTTACGGTTTTCTGTAACGTAATCGCTGAACTTGCTTACTGTTATCGACGAACTGCTCAGAGAAATTTTTATACTTTTGAGATTTCTGAATATGTTGATATAGAGGATATTTCAGCAAACTATACTTTTATGACCGGGCTTGAATTGTTCAAGTAATATTGGTCCTATTCGTTGGCTAAATTATTAGTATTGTTCCACTTAAACTTTTTGTTTCTAACGATGCTGCATAGTTCGGTGAATCAGAGACTTGTATTGAAATGAGTTTATGTCACCATTGCTAAGTTAAGTTGGTTGATACTGATACCATCATTTGTGTCTATTTCTCACTGGTCTCGATGAATGGGGCTTCATGTTCTCACATTTCGAAACATCGGCGTTTGCTGACTCGAGCATTAACCACAGTCGTCTATTCATTGATATTTCCCGTCGATGATCGCGAGCGAATGCTACAGGTAACAAAAAACCAAATCAGTTTTTTTTTTTCATTTATGGGGTGACTTAAAAGTAGATTTTTTTCGAGCTTGTTTTATTTCAGTAGAGATTAGATGTTGGTCGTAGGCAAGAGTCAGTTCTCAGGATTCGCTTACTAACTTGAGCAAAATGTTTATTTGTCCACTAAGTTATTTAATACATGTTTAAGGAACTCAATTTTGCTTTAGTGGAAATAACGCGCAGAAAAGTTTTCACTGTGCTGGTGAAAATGTGGAGATTAATAAGTACTAGAATTAACAGACTGGAGGTTAAGGAAACAACTGTCGAATCTATCTACTGAATTAGCTAATATGATAGCTAAATAATGCAGTTACCCTAGAGTGTCCTAATAACTAAAATAACCTATACTTGTACTCTTTAAGTCCGTTTTTTAAAATTCCCAGTATTTTATTGATGACACATCTCCATGTAGCCTACTTCGACTTTTTTTTTTTACAGGACTGGTTAAAAATTCACTTAATCTTTTTTTTTTTTTCAAATTATGGTGTCTGGTGTCAGATTCACAGTTTGTCACATTGTGTAGTCCAGCTTTACGTTAATTATCGCATTTGAATAGAAATCTTTTTTTAGAGCGTCATTTAACAGTGCGTTTCTTAAGGTGTCCAGGCTAGCTAAGTTCATAGTCTACGGATAAGCCACCTCTGCAGATTTAAAAAATAGTTTAAGTGGAGAGAATGGAAGTCTTAGAAAACAAAATCATAATTCAATGTTGGACATGTAAGTTTTGAGGTAGCCACAAAAGAGATTTATTTTTTACTGGTTTCAGTTTTCTAAACAAAAAGATTGGTTTCTTTTTTTAGCACTTTTTCCAGTACAAGCTTTACCAATGGCTTAAATTTTGATTCTGCTCTACCGAGTGGTTTTTTAGAAACTGCAGTGTTACGAAGTAACGGAAATAGAGGTTTAGTGTAAGTGGATAGATTTAGGGAAGATCTTTAATATTTTGATCAGTAATTAGGCTGTCGAAAATAACAAGTTGTTTCACAGTATCTCGTTCCATTTAATATGTTTTATTCACTTGTCGTTGCTGCAGCTGTCGCATTTCAGTGTATCTTCCGAAAAACTATTCAAATAATTGGTTTTTGAATAGCGGTTCAACTTCTTATTGTTTGGTCCAACAAAACTCAAAATTGCTGTCACTTGTTAGAGGGCAAAACTAAGTAGAGGAATTTGCATGAAGTAGCGGTTTGTACAATGGTGCTTAAAAAAGAAACAAATTTTTTGAAAGAAATCCGACAGTTTATTACAAGTTTATTCCAGAATTGTATTGTTATTTGGCCAAGTTTTTTTAGAGAGACTTTATTATAGTTTAACTGGTAGAGCATTGACATTTTGAAGCTGAAAAAAGTAAGCTGAGTCGTGTTTTCGTTCGTCCTCAAAATCGAAATAATTTACTGATTAGGTTAATGGGTTATTGGATATTGTTGCTGACAGGAAATAGTGATTTCGTGCCGGCAAATAAGAAAAGAGATTACGAATTACTTAGGATGCTTGAAAAGTTGGAACTCATCAAAGGTTCAGTACATGATCGGAGCTTTATGTGTATTGCAGTATTTCCTTTACTTTGTTAAAGGTTTTGCAGGTTCATTTTTTTAGAAGTGCTTATGCTTTTAAGGCTAAATATGTCCGATGTAAAGCTTGCAAGAGCCGTCTTAGGGTTCTGATTTGTATGTGCTGTGAATGTTCGACTTTTGCTTGTCTCACACATATAAAGAGTCATTTGAAAGAAAAGGGTCATTTATTTGGTTAGTTGAGCTTTTTACAAGTTGCTGTTGTAAAATTAGGATAGTCTGATTTCTTTCCAAACGTTTTGTGAGTCTTCGCTGCTTTCAAATTTCTTTTTATAGTGGAATTTTAATTTTTATTATAGATGTGATGAAAATATCTTCATTCAATTTTAGCATTTTTGGTTGAAAATGGCTTTGTTTATTGCCGTCGTTGTGGAGATTTCGTTTATGACCGGAAAATGGAACAGGGGCGCCAAGAAGCAGAAAATGCATCCCGAAAATCCCTGGGTTTAAGTGCGAGGGTCATGTGGCTACCTGATAGTGCTGCTGTTGAAGCTTTCGCTTGTGACTCAATTTGTCTAACCAACGTGCTTAAAAACAGCAATCGAGGTTTTGAAGTTATTTCTTTCTTACAGTGTTACACTTGAACGTGGATGTTTTTTATTTTCAATGATAGGATATTTCTTATTTGAAATTTTAGTAATAAAGTCGTAACATTGAATTATATAATTTGCAAATTATCAGGACTTCGCGGCTTAGTAAATTTGGGTAACACCTGTTTTATGAATAGCATAATACAAGCGATGATACACACACCGCATCTTAAAGATTATTTTCTGACTGATCAGCATCGTTGTTCGGGCTTTTCGTTGCCAAATTCTCAATGTCTTATGTGCGAGCTGGCAAATACTTTTCAGGCTAGTAGACGTTATAATAATAATAACAGTATAATACTAATAACCATAACAAGAATTTC
>UXUI01007502.1:4971-18664 GCA_900576705.1 Enterobius vermicularis | reverse complement strand
TTTTTTTTTTTTTTTAATGGGTGAATGGGTTATATTAGCGGACCTGTTATAAAATCGAATGTTGTTTTGATTGTTTTGAAAACTTTGAGTATTATTATATCTATTTAAGGGAATGGAACCTCTCGTTTCATTAATTGATTTCCTTTGATTCGACTTAAACTGCGGTGATATCTTGTCTAATCTCAGAGCACTGAACATCCCAACGAGTTTTAATCAAGTGGTAGTTATTAAGTTTATCTTTCGGTTACCCGCATATCCACTGCTTCTGTCATTAACTGAATTATCTAAAATATTAAACAGCTGCTCATTACCACCAGCCAGTTTTGCCGATATAGGTACTAAACACTCATCGAGTTTTGGATTCTGGGACTAGTGGGCGTCATTTCCGGAACTTGATTTAGGTTATGATGCTACCACTTGCGTTGCATCCGGATTGGCAACTGCGTCTTCCGACTGAACTGGAGCCTTTCGACCCTTCTTCTTCTTCATCACCTTAAGAATAACAATTTTACACCCTTTGTTAGTTACTAATGCAGCAAAATTGTCATGAAGAGAGAAATTTTCTTCAACATCCGCCACTGCCTTCCGACGCGGCGGGTGCTAACTTGCATGGTCTCTCTTTAAGGAACTTTAATTTGGCTGTAACCTTTTCTTTTTCTTCTTCAGAAGCTACTGGAACAAACTTTTGGAGATTGACGGGGAAGTATGCACTTGCAGAACCACACATGAGAACTGCTCGATTAATAAAAGGACCTGAAAGGACCGAAATTAAGGCAGTCCTGGCTGTGGTGGGAGAGTTGTTCTCCAACCTTTTTTTAACTTCTTAAAAAGCAATGGGGTGTTTTATACACTCACTTACAAATTAAAATTTACCTAAAGCAGGGTTTCGATGTTTGCAAACAGCCTTTACTACACATGCTATATTCGCCTCGATCTGTTCGTTTTCCATAGGTAACTGAAAATTGTGGATATTTACCTACACTTCCAGGAAGAATAACGGATGAATTTGAAAAAAGGAACCTTCCCAACAATGATGTTGCTTAAACCCCAGATTGGGTAAACAGGGTCTCCTGCAATCTTTACTCTTATTCCATTTTTAAACTTTCCAATTACTACTTCTAAGTCGTCACCAAGTGCTCCTAAACAATGTTTTATAAGGGAAAATGAGGTATAAATGTTGCAATAAGCTTCCATTTTGTAAAAAATTGGATGTGTATACTATTTCAAGATCACAATGTTTGGTTAAATCTTACAGTCTTTATGATTACTTACTAAAAATCCAATTTTTTTTCAAAAGACCTTTCATTACAACAAATCCTGTCCTTTACTTTCTTTTTCTAACATCCTCTTAGCTCGAACTGTGTTTTGTAATAGTACCGTTTAATTTACTAGGGCATCTGGACCTCAGAACACCACGTAAAGGTGTAATATACTGAGCCATATCAGTATGAGCGACACAAAAGTCGTAATCGTCAATGCGGAACTGACCTTTCACAATCTGAATGCACTAGTAGTGTTCATCTGGCAACAAAAGCCTTTTTCTTCAGAACTTATTTTTATTTAGTCCTAGCTCTTTTAAATCTATTCGTAAGAAACCAAAAAAAGATAATATTTATAATACAGATGGTACTTTAACTAAACCTACGTAGATCCCTCTTAAAATGAGCTTCCTCTGAAAATTTACCTCATAAGTTCAGAAAAAAGACCTACGCACAGCAAAGACCATTAAGTAACAAGACCTGAACCAGCTAGAAAACTACTTTCAGAACGCCTCTATTGTTTTAAAAACTTCATTAAAAACAAAATTTTTTGATAATAGGATGAAAACGATAGAAGCTGCGGATATGAGAAAACAAATTTATTTATTACTTTTTCAAATATCTCTTCTCAAATTACGCATCTGGATCAAAATGTTGTTAACAGATATCCCGTAGGACAGAAAATAAAATATTTAAGAAAGACTAGCCTTTTTCACCACTTCTGGCCCAACAGCAATTTCTGCACCTTTTTCTACCGCCAGTTCTTGCAGCTTTTCATCATGAGCAAACGCCAAAATTGCACGTTTTTCATTGTGGACGAAAGGATATGGAACAGGAACTATTTCTTCAGAGTTAGGCACTGTTTTAGTCTAAAAATTACTCTGGTTGAAAAACCGACACATTAAGAGCACTGCTGTAAGTGTTAACTAGAAAAAATCTTTAAATTTGCTGCACGCAATGATTTTATTCTTTCCAACAGCTAGCATCCGCAAATTCATCCTTTACTCCTGCGAAGCTCAGTAAGGTCACAATATTAAAAGTAAAGAAAGTTTGGAGATAGGGCACGTATTCTCCTAATACTATAAGCATATTTAACTACCCTAAACTGTTCTGTAGTTTTCACTTATACTCTGATTTGACATCAAGAAGGAAGCGCCGTGCAAAACACACATTTCGAAAGCAAAGCTGAGTCCTTGTTGCGGTTACCTTTTTTTCGTCACTGATAAGCATTTTGTTTTTAATATCTCTTGCCAAAAATGGCATGAATTTATATGCCAGTCTAAAACAAAAAAACAGCCAAACTGAAAAACACAACAAACGACCTCCCGTGCATAGCATAAATTCCACTCGCAGCACTCGTTGAAAGCAAGGGTTATTTAGCAAATAAACTGAGAAGAAACAAAAACTTCAAAAGTAAAATACCATTAACAATTTGCGCACCGACATAACCAAATTTCTAACTTCTTCTATCAAAAAACTATTTAGCAGTCCAATTGCAATGCCAGTTGACACACATGTTCTACAGCACTGTCGCTCGCGACTAGTCATTCAATTAATCCTAAGCTTCGCAATTACTGATAAATAAGACACCCAGGAGTGACCTTTCAATATGTCTGTATACAAGACAGGAACTGCGGGGTTGGTAGGAGAAGGCAAAAAATTGAAAGACAAATGCCCTTTGAGAAGGGGAAATGACACAACACTTTTGAAGGAAGACGCTAACTATCTTTTGATCCAGAAACGCTAAAACCATTGTTACAACGCCATAGTAAAAAATTGGCAGTCCCGAAATCAGCGTAAACTAAACTTTTTCTAAAACTTAGCATCTGCGAAGGATCCGCCTTATGGAGTAGCAGCAATAGGGACTAAGGTTTCAAAGATACACTTACTTCGTCTTTCTCTTATTACTTTATCAAACCATCTGAACTTAAACCAACAAGTTTAGTTATTTAAATATGGAAGAAAACAACTGATCTAAAATGGTACCGCTTTTTCAGTTGTCATGTTCAATTCCAATCGTAAACGAACAAAAGAGTTTGGATTATTGTATATAGAGGGACTTTGCAGCCTCCTAAAACAAAAAAAGACGTGAGTGGATTAGAATATTTCTAAAAAATCATTTTAATTCTTAATACCGAGTAAGGAGATTCTATAATAAAAGTTAGAACGGAGAAACTATAGATAGAGCAGCAGCTCAAAAAAAGTTGTGTCTGTTTCTAAAAAGCATTTGAAAACAAAAATAAGTGAATTTTATTACACCACTATAAAAGAACAACAAAAAAGTAATTCCGCAAAATAAATAACCAACTCAATTGTTCATCTAAGCAACAGAAGTGCTTACATTTATCCGAATATTTAAATTTTTGATTACCAAATACCGTAATACAATTTTTAATATCCCAACTTAACCAATTACAAAAGTCCTATTTCTAAATTATGGCGTTACCGATGGAATTCTAAAGCCTCTGATATAGAATGAAATCGTGTTTTTACTGTCCCTCTAATATATACGTTTGTAGCCAATCTTTCGGGTAAATTTGCCTCCTCTTCGCTAGAATAGCGTCCAGGATGTTGTTGTGATGGAGAAAGTCTAAATAGTGACGACGAGCATCTCAACAAAATGAAATTTCCCAATTCCTAACTTCTTCATACGTTATAATAATTGAACTTGACATCCCAGCTTTTATCTAATTATATTTCGTCTCATAACAAGCTGACTCTCAAATATTAGTAAACAAAAGCAAACTTTAAAAATATCAATTAACTCGCCTGCCATTGCTATTAGTGCACAACAACCAAAATAATCGTGGTACCTGATCAAATACAGTTCAATGAATTTTACTACAACTCTTCGAGCTTTTTAGTAGCTATGTTTTGAAGAAAGATACACAAACTACTCGCTAGAGATTATGCTTGAAACGTAACTCCGTCCTAATTCCACCCCAATAGTTTTCGCCAAAAATGGACCAGAAGATAATTTTCGCAATGCTTCCTTTAGCACGATGACCTTATTCCTTTACAAATGACAAAACTAGACAAAAACTTTTGAAATGCCAATTTTACAATGAGTCTGGGGTTTTCACTTACAACGATTTCATGCGCCGAATCTGGTGCCTCTCCATAAAATTGTACTGTTTTCGCGCTGCTTCTTTGGCTTCTCTAGCTGCTCTTCTAGCCGCCCTTTCAGCTTTTGATATCCCAGCCTTCAAGTTGCGTTTACGCCCTGAAGTTCTGTTCATTACTTGATCAGCAGTCAATTCCTAATGGACATCTGGAAAGCAAATATTCCTCCCCCCACCTCGAATTTGCTGTATTTCGACGGAGCAAGGACTTATCAGTCCCAAAACACTGTGAGTATGTCCGCTCACCGCAGTGAGAGTCGCTCCAAACCTGCCTGGCAAGAACATCGCTTTTCTTCAAAACCCTCTTAACTGACCTAAAAAAGAGCAATTTACTGCAGTTCCTGCTCTCAGAATTTGTAAAGAAATCGTACTGCTTTTTTTTTTTTTGTAAACAAATAAGGCAATATTCTGAAAGATGTATCACGCTTTAATCATCTGCATTTTCAAAAACACTGTAGTAATCAAAAATAAATAATCAATTTAATGAATTTTTAATTATGTGCAACACAAGAACCCAACAATCAATTAATATGAACGCGTTTCAAAAGTAGTTTGCAATCATAAAAGTAGATATGGAATTAAACAGACCAACCACAGAAAAAAAAAAATAAAAACAGAAAAATAAAAATAAAAAAACAAAAAAAAACTAAAGGACAGCACCTGTTCTGGTTATAAATGCAGTTTCAAAAAAGCTTACAAAAAAAACACTTCGTTATACTCTTATGATTCAATTTTCAAAAATTCTTCTAACAACATTGAGATGGTAAGCTCGTCTAAGAAGTTACCAGATAATGCGGCATAGTATACTGACTTTTTCTGGTTGGTATGATAAAACTCCTAAGAAAGAATATTAATGAGTTAAAATCTTGTATAATAGAAATTTAACTTATTCACAGACAATTCACAACTGAAACACATAGTACAAGGCTTTACAATAAAATAAAAAAAAAAGAATGTTCTTTTTTTCAGATGTTTGGAAGCAGCAAGTGAATGAAATGCTTCAATATACAATGGGTAATGAACGAACATGAACAGCTGTGAGGAAGAACATTAGGTGAGCTGCGACAAAAATTTACAACTGTGAGCAATTTAAAAAAAATAACAAAACTTATGAAAAAATTTGAATAAATTTAATAAAAATTACCATATCATTTACTACCAGAATAAAACCTTAAAATCAGTTCTTAAATATATCCAAAACTACATTCACGCATAGAAAACATAAACCAAATATGAAAGAACATTTAATAAGAAACCCGAAAAACTAATACTTATAGCAGAAGAAATTACAACGGCACTTAGAATGAACAACCAAATAGACCAAAAACTACAAAGAGAAGACAACATTTCTTCCCTCAAAAGCACCTCGATGCAAAAATCTCAATAAAGATCAAAATAATGCTGCATAAATGCGAGAAATAACACTCAGAAAAAAGTCCATCATAGATTCTTTAGTCAACTATGTCAAAACATAAAAATCCTGGTTTTTTTAAAGAAAAAATTCTTTCTTCACGAAAGACCACTAAACGTCTTTCCAAAACTACCCGACAGCAGCCCTATAATGTTCTGTACAAGAGCGTTATATTTTAATTTAATTTAAAAGAATTATAAAGTTTATATTATTCTTTTCTATAACGAAGGAAAATAAACACAAAATCAATGTCAGATTAAGGTACAACAGTCACGTCCTTGATTAGCTCGATTGCTCTGGATGTAATTCATCTCGCGAACTATTTCGGCAAACACTGTATTTACGTTATGAGCGTTTTTAGCAGAGCATTCTGTAAACGGACACGACCAATACTCAGCAAGAGCTAGTCCATCTTCGCTTCTTACCTGTAAAAAAATATCCTCAGCAGTAACATCCACAATTATAAATTCAGCCCTTTCACTTCAGTCCATGAGTAATTACGAAGAAAAACAAAAGAATTTCTATAGATAAGATTTTACTTTCCGAAAAAAAATAAAATTAGAAAATAGCGCAGCAGAACACTGAAACGTTTATCATGTACAACATCTTTACGACCATTTTATCTTCATATTGCTACTAACAAACCTCCATTACAAAACTTTACCTCACCAAAGAGGCTTTTCCTGCCACTCTTGAAGAACATTTTAAAAAAAACCTGAATAGACCATTCCAACAATTTACACTGACAAAGCCAGCCATAAAACAGCGCAGCATTTATATAAGTAACATAAGAGAGAACGAGAACTTGAGAACTAAAGGTGATTTTTTTAAAAAGCATACCTGTCGTTGATGAACTAGGTCGCATTTGTTCCCTACAAGTAATATAGGCACCTGCTCTGTACCCTAAATTAATGAACAACATAATTATAAGAACTTAATGAAAATATAACTTAAGGAAAACTACAGACCAGAAATTAATAATAGCAGGCAAATACTTTTACGTCCCCCAACTTAAAAAAAATTCTTTTTCAAAAGTTATTCTGTTAGCTGAATAGAACACCCTTACCTTTACCCTAACGATTTGGTCGCGCATCGTTCTTATGTCGTGGAAGGTTTGTTGACTGGTAATAGCATATACTACAACAAAGCCTTGACCATTTTTAATATACAGGTCCCTCATAGAAGCGAACTGCTCAGTTCCAGCTGTATCAAGAATTTCAAGAACACATGGCTGCCCATCAACCTGTTTAATAGCCGAAGATTAAAATTTAATATTAGTATTAATATTTCATAAAATTATTCAGTATAAAATTTACAAATTAGAAAAAAATTGAACTCATTATTAGCCTCCAATATTTAAAATACTTGTTGACTAAATAATAAACCATTATTAAGTCTAAAATTCGTTAAATGCTGCCGCAATTACAAAAAAAAGTGGGAAAAGAAAAGATAATGAACTGAAAAAACGAGGGATGATATTTAGACTAAGTCGTTAGAAGATAAACTTCTTGCTAACTTCTAAAGCTTTAATACACACTGACAGACCATCGAAACCATTTCCATGCAAAAGTCAAAAAGAAGCTAACTGAGTTGGGTTCAACAAATGGAAGCGTAAAAATTTTCTCTTTTTTTTCCTGCTATGTAAGACCCTCCATGCCAAAACTGTTAAAAACCATTCAAAGAAAATAGAACCTCGATTTCTTTCCTATAAAAGTCTTCAATCGTCGGATCATATTTCTCGATAAAAGTATTGGAAACAAACTGAACCGTGAGAGCAGATTTTCCAACCCCGCCGCTTCCTAGTACAACAACCTAAATAGAAAATTCATAGTCATCAATATCAAGCCTGAAAGAATTTTACACAATACTCTAAAGTTTTAAAGATATTGCAGTTTGAAACATAACAGAATGCGAGGACTTTTTTAAAGTACTGAGATCTTAGTATCTCTCAAAATTTTTATTATTACTCCACATCTGATAAAATAGATCCCAGCTCAATTCTCGACAACCAGGAACATCTTATTTTAAAAATATTTGAGAACAACAATAAGGCCATCCCGAAGTGAAAATACGCGAGCAATACAAAGTTAATGAAGATTGATCATCTCTGGAAAAAGTAACAGATTTTAGCAAACCTTAAATTCACGCATAGTCGCTAAGCTACGCAAGATGCGTAGCTAAAAACCTTAGCTGGCAGTATTGCTTATTATGCGTCGAAATAAGTCAACTTCAGATTTTGGGGCGAAGAGTAAACCGCATTGGAAGCCTGAAAAGTGTATTAACAACAATGAAAAATTATTTCAGACGAGAAACTAAATCGCCAACGACTACTCCAACTTTACTTGAACCTAAGCAACAATATCTGTGACACAAAAAAGTTCAAGACTCTGCTTTCCATTTCAAAGTGAAAATAATTGGATACCAGTGTTGCAACCACAGCCATATAAAGGAGTTCCCAAAATCAGTATTTCAAAACTTTGATTTTGATAATCCGTAAACAAAAAAAAAAATAAATAAAAATAAAATAAAAAATACAAACGAAAAGTAATGGAAAAAAAAAGCCGAACTTAAACGTAGGAAACAATAAAGGCAATCTTAAAAAACCATAAAGAAAGCATCTTAAAATGGCAGAAAATAAAAAAAAATAAGACCAAAAATCTAATTGCAATCCAACATTACGAAATCTGAGCGAATAATAAGAACCGTTTTTAGCATACCAGATACCGTCGATCAAGTAAAACAAAGTGTTCCAAAAATTCAAAGCAAAAATGACGATGGGCTAGCTCTTGCTGAATAGCGAGAACTCGCTATTAACACAATATATCCAAAAGATAAAAGAATAAATGAATAAACAAATAACAAGGGTCATCCATGTCATCTCTAGTAAAACTCACTAATAAAAAGTAAGCGTACAGCAGCAGCAGTACTGAATCATGAAAATGGAAAATAGTGAATGAATAATTGCAAAAATAAATAAATAAAGCAATTTTTAATTAACTGAACTCTGTTTTTTGACGCTTTCTATAGCCTGTAATAAACATTAATAAACTATTCTAAAATCAGTTCATCAAATACAGCATGATGCCTTGCCGTTTTTACAGCCACGTTACGATTCCACAAAATGGACGACATCACTGAGTTATTATAAAAGTAAGTGTATACGGAGCTTAGTTTGTAGCCAATTTTTTGCAGTGAAAATTCAGCAGTAACTGACTCCAGGATTTATAAATAGTTTTAAGCATAGAGCAACGCTCAGAAATATAGTGTACATCAAATAATCAAAAAAAAAATCAAAAAAATACTTAACGGTTCCAAAAAAATAACAAAAAAAATTTTTTTTTTCTTCAAAATTGTACATAATAATGTGAAAAGGTGTTTTTGCATAGCCAAAAAAGCTACCTTGTTGAAAATAAACGGGATACTTGACATTTTCTTACTGCCGGTTGCACGATAGATGTTTGTTTTGAAATACTAAAAGAAACAGGAAAATAAAATTTGAGAAAAGGAAAATATCGTTTCTTTCTAAACAGACAGGTCCCGCTGCATATTCACACCAAATCCTGACCATTTTCACCTGGTAATAGCTAAAAAATCGTTAGTAATTTGTTCGATTACAACCTGTTAACCGAAATAAATTATTTTGATACAGCGTTACAGCAATTTTGTATAGACAAACAAAAGCAGTTTGTTTTTTTAACACTAACCCGCCATTTTGTTGTTTCATTTTAGTAAAAAAAAAAACAAAACCAACCGTGAAAATAATATATTCCTTTCGACTGGCAATACTAAAATTATTGCTTGATAATGACCAATGAAATAAACATGCAAAAACTTTCTAAAATATTTTCAAAAAAATTAAAAACATTTGTTGTTGAGCAAAAACCGACCAACATTTAAGTTCGTATTATAAGGCTACATTTAACCTCCCCTTCTTGATTAGGGCTTACACTCCTACCAAAGACTATCTTTGCTTTGTTCTACCCTCCCAACATGCAATAAAAACTTTCAAGCAGAACAAAAAAAATTCAAAACACCAAAAATCAATGAACTGGTTCTTTTCCATATCAGTGCGGCAGCTCTGATAGGTGTAAAAAAGCGCGGCAAAAGTACAAAGTATAAAAAAAAATAAAAGTAAAAAAAGGTAGATAAAAGGAAATAAAAAATGGGAGATGAACAGCGACAGCAGCAAGTAGGGCCGTTAGGAGTTGATTAATTAAAGAAAACCCTTCCTCAATAGTCGCGCGGAAAATGCAAAAAAACATTCAGCAAGAAGAATGAAAAAACTTTAAGTGCATATAGACTGCAATCGTATGTCAGTAAAAATGTTCAAATGATTTTAAAAATCAAAATGTCATTTGAAAAAACTTTCAAGTGAAATAAAAAGAAATGATTGCAAAAGAAAAAAAAAAAAAAAAAAAGCAAATGGGTGGAAAAAACAGCAACGAAATAACTAACTGGTAACAACAGGAAAGCACCCTCAATAAAGTTGACACCAACTCTGGTTTTTGAACCAACCGATGATCCGCTGAGGACAAGATTGTGTCGATTCGATACTGCTGCTGTTGCTTGCTGGCCAACTGGTTGATTTGCTTGCTTGCCTGCTTGCGTACACACACTTCAGACCATTCACAGCACCCGACGGTCATCGTTCGTTCATTCAGATATTGGGTGCTATACTCTATGCCGTTGTTGTTGTTGTTGTTGTTGTTGCTGGTGCTGGTGCTGTTGATGCCGATGGTGGTGATGCTGCTGCTGCTGAAGTTGTTGCAGTGAAGCACCGAATGTTTTCATCAAATTGGCCAGCTGCCAAATGTGATTAACAACAGCGCGCTAAAATTGAATATTGTTTTAAATTTGTCGTCGGTACAGCCGTCATTGGGAATGCGGTGTTTGGTGGTCGTTTATCTTTTACAACCTTGGATGATGTCCATTCGAGTGCAAAAAATTTGTTGTTAGTTTAGGGTTCGTACTTGTTAGCAAAATTCTGTTGACCTTATGGAGTTTCGTTACTATGTTTCCTTAACATGCATGCAGTTCTTTTGCTAAAACGACAGGCACTCTATAATGATATTTCCGTTTTTAAACAGCTGGACTGCTGTTGCTGACAGTAGTATCAGCATAGGTCTGTGATGCTAATAAGAGAAGCTAAAATGGCAGAATAAATTTTTTTTTGGTTTTGCCCTTTTTGTTATTGTTATTGTTGTTGTCGTTGTTATTGTTGTTGTTGTTACTGCTGCCCTGTCGAGGCTGGTTTCGTCCATCAGTATGACAAGGGAATAAAACGGCCACGTCGGCCATACAGCTTTTTTTTCTTTTGAAAAAGTAAACGGATTCATTAACAAAAAATGGAAAGGGTGGCTAGGAACTACTAGGTGGTTTATAGTCTTTTTTTCTAAATCATTTACTTGGTGGGTATGAATTTGATTTCTGATTAAAAAAAAAAAGGTGAAATAAGTAACCTATCACAAAATTTTGTAGTTGAAAAAAATATCTATACTAAATATGTAAATGTATTAAATGAATTTTTTGAGCGAAAGATTTCTGCTTTCAGAAATTGATTTCCTGAACGATGAAAAGAAAAGCGATTTTCTTCTTTTTTTTTTTTTGTTATCAAAAGGTGAAGATTTATTGTGCGGGAGGACTTTTTTCTTCAAAATAAAAATGAAAACTTACAATAGGCAACTTACCTGTCAGTGTTTTTCAATATTTTTCTAGTTGTTGTTGTTGGCGGTGTTAGTCGTGATGGTACTGATGCTGTTGAAAACAGTGAAATAATATTATTTCTCTCTTAACGTCCAATTTCTCTGAACTGTTTGTAAGAAAAAAATACTAAATTTTAGCATCTAAAGCCGCAATTAACTGTTGGTATTGTATTTGGACGAATCATTAGTAATGATTCATCCCAGTGTTATGTCCTTCGTGGAGCCGCCTGTCATTGGTAAGCAAGGTTGATGTGAATAAAACAAAACGCATACATTTCATTCTTTCGAAGGATAATCACTGTATGATCATCACAGTTTTTTCTCTTTTATTGTTTTTTTTACTCTTCATTTTGATTTTTGATGCCCATAAGAATTATTTTATCAAGTTTTTCGTATTTATGATGGACCGGAAATTAGAAGAATGTATAATGGAGGAGAAAAAACACTGATGAGTAGCCGTTAAACCAAGGACATTTTTTTGACGCACCAACAAGATAACAGTTTCTTGTCGTTGCCGTTTTTTCCTAGGTTCCCAATCCTCAATTTTTCCACGTGTTGCGTCAGAGTCATGTAAACGTTGTTTTGACAGGTTATGACGTTTTAGTTGTTGTCCTCTGACAGGGAGCCCCTTTGATAGGGAACCACGCTATTCCTTTGGAGGGCTAGAACTCTAGAAGCGCTGATCAAAAAGCGTCATTCAGCATATGCTAATCTAATGCTTCTATCATCTGATGGCTGTGTAGTGTTTGATTAAAAGGATTGCTGCAAAGATAATTATAATTCCCTTAAGATTTTCCTTTTCTAAAATAACGAAAAAAGTTTTTTAATCTGATCCGCTTCCTAAATAATTTTTTAAACTAGTACTTTAGTTTCTACAAAACCAGTACTGCCATATAGCATCTTGCAAAAAATGAGACTGAGGAAGGTATACTGCAGAGAAAGAAAAAAAAATTATCGTTTTTTTGGTTCACATATCGAATTCCACAGAGTTTCTTTCAGATGATGAATAGTTCACAGGAAGAAAAAGAAAGGTTTGTTAGAGAAATTTACATAATCGTTTTTAAGACTTTTTGGGTTTCTCCTCAGCATATCTGTGTATTACATAAGTTTCTTGACTAGTTTTTCAGTGAAATTCTATTTAGTGGGAGAAGAGTTGCTATGTAGTTTTGGACCAGAAATTCTCAAACGACGACAACAACAACAACCGGCAGCAACAACAAGAAGACGTACGCGCTCTGTTTGCTTGTGTTTAAAAAAGAGCTAGTTTTTTTATCTTCAACACTTAATAATTTAATGTTGAAATAGGATAATCAAACTTTTTTTTTCATCTAAGACGAATTTACCATTTTTTTACAAAAAAAAGTTTTCCAAAGTAAACTATTTGTGCCAGAAAAAGAATGAGAAGAGCATTTTTTTCAAGAATAAAATTAACACTGGTCTGATTCAACGTTTTTTTTTTTTTTTTTTCTTTGTAAACACATACCGAAAAAAGTAAGGTGAAATTTTGTGAGAAAATATAGGTTATAGAGGACTTTTTTCTTTTGAAAGTTTTAAGAATTATCTACTGTCAACATCTGAGAAAGAGGGGAAATAATGTTGTTAACCGTTTTTTTTTTTGCATGTACGGCAGATACGTTCTTCTAACTTTTTTTTTTTCTGTAATAAATGCCATTTAGATGAAAAATTGGACAGAGGGAAAGGCAAAGTTTCTGAAGATGTTTTTTACATGATCTTTTTTGCTTTCTTTTTCTTTAAAAAAAAAAAGCTGGGCAAGTATTGCTAGTACATTGGCTTAAATTTTCTACTTTTGCATTCCTCTAGTCCTTTCTTCGACATTTTGGCATCTACAAAATTTGGAATATGGCAAAGATGTATTCGGAAAATTATTGCTTAGCCAGTTTTTTTTTGCTGTTATTGTTGCTGATTGAATAGAACGAAAACTGATGACAGGTACTTAAGAAAAACTGGCAACACACCAGTAAAATGAAGCTCCTTGAAGGGACGAGGTAAAAAAAATCAAAGGGATAAAAAAAGACTTATAATTGACTTTTACACATTACAAATCAAAAATTTGTTAAAACAAATATTATATTAATCTTGCCGGTAAGAGGTTTTTTCGTTCTTGACGTAGTTGTTGATACTGGCAACAGCGCGAAACTGTCCATAGTTTGGGGACAGTTTTGACATACGTACCAACAC
>UXUI01007500.1:15757-27397 GCA_900576705.1 Enterobius vermicularis | reverse complement strand
TTTTTTTTGCCTTGTCACACAGACTTTAGCTAATTTTTTAACAAAGACTGTTGTTTACAAAAGTGGAAAGTAAAGATTTATGGTTGATTTATCAGCTACATATAGACGTCTTAAATTTGCCATTTTAAGAGGTTGAAAAAAGACACTTGTAAATTCATTTTTTCAACTTTAGGATTCAAATTTTTTTAAACGATAACAATCTATACAGCAGTTGATTTGGTGATAACTTTAGAAGCACATAAGTCAGCAGGTGTTCGAGAAACGGATAGTTATTACAGAAAGCAAAGAACAGTACACCAACAGTAAAGAGCCAGAATTTGTTACCAATACAATATGAAGCAAAATTTGCAAGTGTTTTACGGTAGAAGCAGCTACCCAGTATAAATGCAGAGAACATCGTTGTTTGGTTGACTGTGGCACTGGACAATCGTTATAGATTGTAGAAAGTGGTTTGTTGTACTTATATGTTTCTGTTCTTACTGATAAATGCATTTTAAACATACGCCTTCCACTTTTTAATAAACGAAAAAAAGTATAATTTGTAAGTCTGTAACCCCGCAGGAAGCGGGGGAGTCACCCTAAGCAAAAACTGTTCGCTAAAAACATTGTTAGGCGATCTTTTTTTTTCTTTTTTTTTCCACCCTATTTTGCTCATTATCTCAATCTAATGTTACTTCCCGCAGTTGTTATCAAATAGAAAGGTACCGGAAATTTGAATGTAGTAAAGATGCGTGGGAAAGTTGTTGAAAGATTTCTGAAAAACGTATTAAACTAACCGATTGAGCGGAGGTCGGTTTTTGTTGTCAGCAGGGGAAATATGACTATATAGTCTTAATTTCTGGTCAAAAAAAACGTCTTATATGATCTGTTTGGTACTATAAGTTACGGTTCATGTAACAAACATTTAAAAATTTGATTTATTTCTTGATTTTTAACTGGGATTCAATTTACATTTTGCTGTTGGTGAAACATTATATTCTTACACTCTGCAAAAGTAACCGTTTAAAAGTTGGAATCCAATAACAATTATAACTAGTAAATTTCTAGGGCACTGTCTCAAAGAAAATTCAAATAAGCTCTTCATTAACAAAATAAACTTAGCACTTTTTTAAATTTACTGTTGTATAGTGAAGTGACAGGTAAATCGAATGAGAAGACAGAGAAAAGACAAAGAACACATTTATTAGGAAATTTTTTCAGCAAGAAGTTTACGTCAACATCTAAAAAAAATAAACTTTTTGCAAACAGCTGAGTTCCTAAATTTTTTTCATAAACGCTCAGAAATTTCCTCACACTCATTCACGGGATGGTAACAGGTCTGAACACCACACAGCGATATAGTATTTTGGCAAAACAAAGAGTCTTACCGAGGTTTCAAGCCAGTTTAATAACTTCTGTATGTATCATTAGCAGCTACGCAAAAGTGGTGCTGAAACAGCCTGGATTTTTGTTCTATTCTATTATGTCTAGAAACGTATTTTTCTGAAGTCCGGAAAAAAAGTACATACTTGGTTTATATGGAATGAGATCCAGTGTGCCAGAAGTGTATACTAAATTATTTATCCCTTTCCACTTTTCTTTATACTGCGTAGCTTTTCCTTCCCGTTCAGCTAAAGGTAATTTTTTAAATACTGTATTCTAACACTTCCCGGAGATGAGAAGAAGAGGGAGAGAGAAGGTTAAGGGAAAATAGAAAAGTGGAAGGAAGAGAGAAAATGGTTTTAGAAAGGTGAAAGATGGAAACCTTTTAACTAATTATCAATCTTGTGTGGTAATTTAATTTCATGGTTTTCTCCTCATAGAGGAGAAGGCGACAGCATTATTTCGGATAAAGTAGCTAAGGAAGATACCTTGAGCAGTGAGAGGACAATAGATTGTTTGAGATGAGCGTGACAAAAAAAAAACTCTGCTTTCAAAACATAATATTTTCTAGCTTTTGTCACATGAAGGGAGAAAATGGCACAGTTTTGCATACTTAGACTAGAAAAGCAAAAGATGTGATGAACATTAAACAAAACTATTTTATCACCCAAAAATGCATATCAGTGAGTCGCTGAAGGAGAGGTGAAGTATAGTAAAAAGAAATAAAAAAGGATTTTATCAGGCTCTGTCTCATCAGCAGTAAAAAATTACAGACCTTTATTCACAATTTGGAGACCCTTGCTGTTGGCTCTTTCCTTCAGCTTTGCGCTTGGCTGCGCAGAACTTACACTGAGAGCGCTAAGAAGAGCGGAATAGAGAATAAGAGGGTGGAACACGGAACTTCACCAAGTTGGTAGCCAAAGAATTTATCTGGTTACTTTGATTGGGGAGGAAGTAAGAGGAAGTCTTTTATAGTGCTCTCTTTACCCCTCTGGTTTTCTACGAACTTTAGATGGAATCTGAGGTGGAAAAAGCTGTTTTTACAGTTGGCTAAGATGTAACTTCTAAAAAGCGCAATGATAGGTGAGATTGCTTTACTTCCCAAAAATAATATTTTCTAACTTTTTAAGTTTATTTAACTCATTAAGTCTATAAAAAATATTTTTTTGCTTTATACGGGTACTGAAGAAAAAAGTATCAACCTGACGTTGATAACAATTTTTTTTGATTTTTGCCATAATTTGCTTATTTTTCTGCTTTTGTTTAAAAAGCAAGAGCCATAAAGTACTCAAATAATATCATACTAGATTATTTCGTGTTGCGAAAGATACTTTCCCACTACTAACTTCATGAAATTGTAAAGTTGGAACCTTTGCGTTAAAGTACCTGTGAGTGAAATTGCGAAATAATTGCTATTAAAATCACCGGGAACTGTTTCACTGCGGCTACAAACAGGAACACTAATCTTAGCTGAATTTAGACTGAGAAGATATTAAATAGCAGTATACAGCGAGCGGCATCTATGTTACAGAGGGATAATCAGTTACTAGAAAATGTTGTTACATCACAGTACAGGGAGCATCTAGCAGAAACTGGGCGACTGAAGCTGAGTGTTCTTTCTCGAACTACTAATCAATTTTGTGTTGCAACGGTGGAAGATAATGCAATGATGATGCGATCAGTAACCGCACTAAGCAGCAAAGGTGTCCATTTTGGTAAAGACCAACTTTTAAGCAAAAATGGTGCACCATTTACCTGATTGGTAAACGGAAGATTATTGAGTGTATTGGAAACTGTGCTCTTTGTAGGCAGAAAAAAAAAATTTATTTTTATTGTGAAATGTCAAACGTTTTTTCTTGGGATCTTACATCAGTCTAAAATATATGTGAAAAATGAACTGTGTTGTCACTGAGTAATAACAGTGCTTATAATATTACTTTTTTTTTCTGGAACTGTTGAATCATTGAATCAGAATAAATTTTAGGCAATTTCTATTTTTGACACTTGAAATAACTGCATTACATGAATTAATTAAAGCGATACATTTGCAGTAATGAAAGCTTTTCAAAAGTTTTTTCAAGCTGACAGTTTGATTTACAAATTTACTACTACGCTTTTCCTATATCATGGTGATGCGAAAAACCGACCAAACAAGGTGAGTTGCTGAACCAAGTTGTTCATCAAGCTATTACTGCTAATGGTGCTACAATCGATAGAAATGTTTTCAAATTCTATCTAGTATAATGTTATTTTGTTAAATATCAGTTTACTAAATAAGTATTTTCTAGTCATCTGGTGTATACAGTTGTTTTATAGTTTGTACTAAAAGACATTGTTCTTACGTTGAGTTAAAGATCTTGAAAATAACTGATACTGAAAGATTTGATTTTTTGACAACAAAAGGAAAGACCTAAGCAGCAACACAAAGATCCTGTAACGTGGACAGTAACATTGATGAGAATCACTTTCAAAGTTATCGTTTTAGTTTTTTTTTACTTCAAGTTGCTTTTTTCTTCGTGAAAACTTACCAGGTTTTTTTTCAAATGTGATTTTGATTGGAAAATGCAGTAAAGGCAACCATTGGAATTAGAAATGAAGAAAGGTTTCACTAAACTTTGTTAAAGTATTGAAAGCGTAAGAATAAGTTTTATCTTTAAAGTTAGTTGTATAATGGCAGAAAATATACGCTGAATTTTGTTTAGTCAATTGTGTACAGAAGTAGTTTGCAGAAAGTTTATCACTGCTACGGCTACTCAACTTCAGCTCAATTCTTGTCGATAATTGTTGGCCAGTAGTTTGAAAGGGATCAACAAATTTAACTGTTGAACAACTTTTAAAATAATTGTTTTATGAAAGCAAAAAAATGTTCAAATGATGACATCTAATTTTGTTGCATCAATTTTGGGTTTTGATTTTTCCACTTTTGCCCTCCGCAGCAGTAATTGCTTCAAAGTGCCTTCACATATCATTTTTATAATTCATTCTTCTTGTCTCTTATCATTAGTTCCAAATGGTTTTAACATTTTAAATGATTGCTGAATGAATGATTTATGCGGAAAAAGAGAAACATTTTTTTTTTTGCCATTTCAAACAGGAAATTATTTTCGCAACAAATACTGCCCAGCGTTTCTCTCGCTTACTGATGTTTAGACAAAAAAAATTTTGCAGTTATTTCTGTTTTATGACACACTTTCCACCCACGGTAAACCAAAAATAGATTTTCTGGTTCTAGCCACTCAGTCTTCTGAACCTGTACGTCACCACCAGTAAAAAAGTCGGTGTAACTTAGATACGAACAAATTGACAAATCAATTTTTGTTCTTCGAAGCAACAGTAACTGCTCTAATAACTGCTCATATATTCCTGTGCCAAAATGTTCTAATAAACTTTTTCAACGAATAAAATATTAATTTTATTTATAATCACAGTTAATAAACAAGCTTTTGGTTTTTGTGTTCTTTATTAGATGTGTTACACTTATCTTTGACAAAAAAAATTTGATTCAAACTAAGGATGCTTAATTGCTTGACAGAAAAGCTTAGTCGTCTGATGACTGATTATTTAAACTTGCAATTTCGAGAAAGCTTATCGTGAATCTGTTGTTGAAAGCTTTACAAGGAGGGCTGTGATAATGTTTTTTAAAAAATCGCCAAGAGTTTTCGACTATTATGTAATAGACCTGGGATAGACTACACTTTGGCATTGCTTTTGGTCATAGAAGATTACATGAGATTGGTGGCTTTTTCCTTTGATAACATCAAGAAAATAATACCGGTATAAAATTATCATCTTACACGCTGTTAAACATAAATACAAACGCCTTCTCGGCTGTTTGAGAGGAAATTTTTGATATAAAAAGACTTTAACAAAAAGAACTTTCTTCCAAAAACAACCTGTTCGATGCTCTTAACTTTTCCAACGATTTAAAATTTGAAGTTTCTTTGAAACGTTCAGAATTGTCACATCATTTCTTTAGGTGTAGAATGATGCCAAACTTATCGTCAGTTTCAAAAGATTTAATACCACTGTCAGCAGCTGGTCAAAGTTTAAAACCATAAACACATAGACTAAGGCAAAATACCAGCGTCATTTATCATAATTGATCGGTCAAAATTCTTTTGAACTAGAATCTTCTTTGTGCAATCTGACCGTTGTATCTCTGCTATTAATGTATAATCTTAACTATGCAAACAATTCCAGACATATAGATAGTTATTAAAAGTTATTGACTTTTTACTTGTCACAAAAACTTATATTTAATATTTTTAATATTATCAATGATAATAATAATAATATTTAATATTATTAATAATTTTGAAACTCAAAAAGATTAATGTTTTTTTTTTTCACATTATTATTTCAACATTCACCTTTGTCACTTAATTATTGACGTTTTGCAGTACCTACAGTTTTTCTTGAATCTCCTTAAAATTTTACACCAACCTGTGCCAATACTTTACCACGATTAGCAACAAAAAAAAAAAGTTTTTTCAAATAACAGCTGTTCAAGTTTAAAATTGAAATTTTTGTTCTTGATAATTACAAATAAAAACTATATAAAAGCTGAAACTTTTTGCACTAATGACTGAAATAAGAAATTTTTTTTTTTTGTACTTGAAAATACCACAGTATAAATAAGCAGTTCCGTTAACGACAGATATTATATTAGGCGAATAGATTTTTTATACCAACTAAACTGTCAAATTTTAATAAACACAAAAAAAAGCAACTATAACAGCAAAAAAAAAAACTGAATTATACATCATTTTTTCTTTTTTTTTTTTTGAATAACTTGGTCTGTCATGAATTTTTACAAAAAGTCAACAACTTTTGCAAGTGTCAAAATTGCAGAAGTTAAAACTGCTGAAAACCGGTACTGTTTCATTTTTTAATTACAGATAAACAATTCAGGTACTTTTGTTGTTGAACTCTTGTCTGGTCAAAGTATTAGAGGCTTTTGTAATTGTAAAAAACAGAACTAAGTTGCAAAAATTACCACAACAGAAGAGCAATAAAACCAAAAGAAGTTCAAGAAAGCTAAATTACAGTGAATAACAAGTTAAAATATAATTAAATTACGCTTTGCTTAGCGAATATAATCAAGGAAAAATCACCTACTCGCCGAACAATTCTTTACTGCCAAGTTTATTTGAAATTTCAGTAGTTTAAGTAATCTTCAATTACGTTTACATATTTTGCACTAATGAGGGTAACAAAATTCCGCATAAAATAAAGAAATGTTATTTGCCACAAATATAAAAAATGTAATAAATTCAGATTAATTAAGTGATTTTTTTTATTATACTTTTTCTGGAAATTACTTTATTATTCAACTTCAAACTGAACAAGAAAGAATGAAAAATAATTAGAAAATAGAGTTTGTTTTACCAAAAATGTTATGTATCGAATTTTAAGCAAATTGGTGTAAATGCTACCAGATAACTGTAAAAAAGCTTCTGAATCTTATAATTCATTTAATAATTTTTCATAGTTTCTTGACTATGTCTAAAGCAAAAATAAAAACGTTTTGTTAGTATGTTAAAAGTTTAGATACCAACCAAAATTACATATCAAATCAGGAGATATTTTTTTGTGTCTTTAGATGTCACCTTTATTTCATCAGCATGCAAAACTTTAGTAATACTACAGTACTGTATGCTAAGTCATGCATTATTTCTATTGGCGTTAGCAGAATGGTACACTTTTCTGCCTTATTTATCAACAAAACAGTGCCAGGTAAAATAAAGCAAAAAAGGCATTGAATAGGCTAAACTGTCGTGGAACATCTAAAAACTGCAAAAGTTGAAAAGCTTTATTGAACTCAATAACAAGGTTGTTTTATCTTATGTTTAGAAAGATCAGCTTTTTTAGATTTATGATTTGATTTTAGAAGATAAAGGTAAGGACAAGTCTTAGAACAAGCAGTTAACATTAGTCTCAAGTTTTTTTAACGACTGTCTAATGAACTTAAAGTCTAAACAAATCGGTTGTTTTTCTGTTGTATTTTAAAACTATTCTTTCTTTTTTCTACTGTCTTGCTTACTGTTCAAAATAACAAAAAATTGCTCTTAAAAAACTTACTTATTCACCTTTTTTTTCGTCTCTGCTCTTGTTTTACTCTACGGTACTCGTGGAACTACTAAAAGGAAAAATACATTTAAAAAACGTTCAAAAAACATAGCATCAGTTTTGCGTTTCACTGGTTTTTGCAAATATAATAACACTGTTATTAGCAATTCATTGTCAGGTGTTCATTATTATGCAAATATTGGAAGAAAATTTTGAACCGCTTACTTGGTATGATCTCTGATACACAAAAACAAATTTTTAGTGATCCTATGTATTCATGTATATGTTTGAGGGCTACCCTTAAAAAACAACAACAGCTGCAGCGACAAAATACCAAAATACAACAGCATTTTCAGAACTGGCGATCAATTTGAAGTTTTAAATAATATGCTTTTTCACTATTGAAAATTATTCTTAAATTATTTTTGTTAGCATATTAAGTTTCCTTCTATAGCATAAGCCTTTAAAACATTGAAATCTGCTTCTCAAAGATTCATATCTGTTTTCTTCCGCAAACTAGAACTGTTCGTGTTGAAGACAATTAGTTCTTTTTTGGCACTGTATAGTACAAAAACAGAAAGTATAACAGCTGAATACAGAATACTCTTTCTAACAACTCTTGCGAAACTGTTGTCTCATCAACGTACAAAAAGACACTTGTTCAATTTTATCCATTTTTTAATTCGTGACATATTTGTCTGATTGATTCTATACAAGTTATACTACTTAGAACAAATGCTGATGACGTGACTCTTTTAGTCTTCAATTGATCTTTGATTGAACTCTGATGACTCATTAGGTTCAATATGACAGCATAGTGATTGATCTCAATAAAACCAAAGAATGTTTAGTTTAAAAAGTAAAAAACATTTTTCACACAAAACTTTCATTTTCACTTTTTCCTCTTTTATATTTTATTTTTCTCTGCAAAATCTAAAAAGTAAATTGAAAATAAATTTTTGTAATTTCAAAACGGAACAAAAAGTTGTAGGAATTTTCTCAAAGTATTCTTTCATTCACATCGTTCGCAGTACAAAAAAAAGGAGCAAGAAATGCAACAATTTTTAAAGTTGTAAAAAAAAACTACTGGTTTTCGAGTTTTCCTAATGTTTTTTCTTTCATTGAAGTTGAAACCAAACCAGGTTACTCAAGTTTGATAAACTGAAATTTGACCGGATATGTTGTAAGTTTATACTTTGTTAGTTTGCCTCTGGGCAGAAGCGATACTACAGCTACACAGTAATTATAATCGTACTACCTAAGAACTTCTAGGTTTTTCTATGTTGATCTACGTCTCAGTTTTGTCAGAGCAATAAAAGATAAATAGTGGAACGCAACAATTGCAGCTCAATTTGATCTTGAATAATTACGACACAGTAGTTTCAATGTTTTTGTATGACAGTGAAGTTGTAGTAGGTTAATTTTTTAGGCTTTTTATTTAGACTGAAGGATGAAATGCTGCTAAAATTTAGTGTTGTAATGTTTACTGTTTACTTTAGATAAAAACTAATAAAAACTTTCCTTTTTTAAAAGGTTGTTTTCAATGATTTATCGCCTCAATTTTCAAATTAACTTTAATATTAGATCAATTTGTAATAATCAAAGAAGAAAAGTCATTATCACGTAATATTGTTAGCATAACTTCACCAACTCTGCTGTTAAGTAAATAAGCAAAAATGTGATGGGCATTCAGCGATCGTACTAATAAGCGTGTTCTTAGCGATTGGTGACGTTTTCGACGCATTCAGAAGTGTCACATGTATATCAATTGCTCATTCATATGTAGCAACATCTGTTCATTGCAAATGCACAAATTAAGAGAGTTATTTTTTTTCTTTTCAGTTTAAACAGTTTGAAAAATAATTTAAGAGACAAACCATTAAGGCAGCTCGAGAAAATAGATGGAAAGTATTGAGCAATTGACATGTAAACTGATTTGTGGGTATATTAGTTGTAAATGCTGTAAACGTCGTTTATCTATCTTCACAACAACAGACTTTCGCCGCTTAAAAAGCTGCTGACATAAAAATTTTGTTGATTATTTCTGCATATAAATGAGATTTAAAGCAAAGAGAATGTTTCTCAAACTGTAAAAAGCCACTTCCCTAAACGATTTTAACATATAACGCAAATCTTTGCCCGATTATTCCAAATTACCCACTGAAATAGTCAGAAATTACAAGTGAAGTGTATGTTGAATAGCATTCAGTGACATGTAATTTCTTGCAGTTTCACAAAATAAACTCAGCAATATTTATTTACTGTTATATTTTCAGGCAGGTAACATACTTTATAGTTTTTTAGAAGCAAAAAAATTTTCGAGATCAATACCAATAAATTAAGCTCAATGACAGTTGATGTTACGACTGGAAAGAAAAAAAAAAGCAAACAGAATTGTTAAGTGCTGCCTTCCTTTTTTTTTTCTTTTTTTTTAGCTTTCTTGTAAAAAAACTTTTTATTTCAGATAATCAATGATAGAAATCTTTGCTATTGACAGCTCAACCCTTACTGAAGTAATTTTAGAGTTTCCTTATGTTTCTTTGGGTGACAGTAATGAACAACTTTTCTGGAGTTTAATGCTGCCATAAATTTGATAGGAAGGTGTTAACAAAACAGAGCAATTGAAAAAGTGAATTATGAATCATAATTATGGTGTTTACAGATGTAGAACAATTTGGTTCGGCTGAAGGAAACAAACTACAATGTAACTTTTTGTTTTTTTTTTTTTTTGTATTAGGAAACTTAAGACATTTAGCTGCTTAATTTCCACTTCTTACATTTTTCATTTTTAATATATAGAAGTATATATATATAATTCACGTGTATAAATGAATAAATAAATAAATAAAAAGCATATATATTTTTATAAAAATAGCATATACTATAAATAAAAAAACTTATATGTGAAGATAACTTTGATATTTTTATTTACTTCGTTTGCCGTTAAGTTTATACAAGCATTTAGGTATAATTCCTACATTAGGTTGTAGCAGAAACTTTCGTTATTTACCGGTGTCTTGATGCAGAAGAGCATGTGACAAATGAGAGTTTTTGCTAAGATATCTACACAAATTTCCATAATTTTTTTGGCCTAAAATTACCCTACTTACTACCGGTTCTTTCTCATTAGTTTGCCAGTACAAAAAAAGTTAACTTTTTTTTCACTGACTTTACAGACATCACTTACCTACTGTTTTTCCTCATTGCTTTCAATTTTACTTGTTGATAATTGTCTACTTAATACTTGTTTATATTGCGTTACGTTTTCTCGTCAGTAATACTAAACGTCAACTGTGTAACCAAACACCTGTTGGTTACCAGGATAAAACACAGTGAGTTTAGTATTCTTGAGATTGCTAGAAGCTAGAACTTTGTAAAACAATCTGACAAGAAGCCCCTTATATGTTACAAGTTTGCGTAAAACTGACCTTGAAACCTGAGTAAAGAAGGAAACCGACTTATTTAATGAGTCTTCACACACTCTTTGAATCAGAACCAGGTATTTCTTGTAAAGTAAATTGCTTAATAGAGTTTGAACTAACGGAACTTGGTGGAAGAATAAAACAGTAATGTTGTGAAGAAATCAGAAGCTTTGAATTAGACTTCTCAAACGTTATGCTGGGTTACCGTCCTATCAAAAAAGTATAAATTCATTGACAAGCCTAATTTCAGAATAGTAATGAAAACAATTATATCAGAAAGTCGACCAACAAAAAGTTGATTTTTTGGCATTGAAGTAGCTAAGCTTGACAGAGATAATGCTAAGGTTTGAAGATTTATGATCCATTTTAAGATTGAGTCGAACTTTCAACCAGAGAAAATTTAAAATTTTGAAAAGTTTTCTTTTGAAAGATATTTGGTTGAGTTTTGAATATCTGTAATCAAGATGGAGATTTTCTTAAGATAAAATCTGAAACACACTGCTGGCAAAGGAGTAATTTTAAGACAAAAAAGTAAGAATTTTGAACTAGCGTTTTAAGAGTCTTGAACCAAGCTCTACTTCAATAGTAAGAAGTAACATTAAGAAGTGGTTAAGAAAATAAGAGCGACTGGTCAATCTTCAGAATTTGCAATCACAAAAGCTTAGAAGGTTATACTATTTATTTGAAATAATCGGTTAGCTTAATGCATAATAAATAACTTAGCTGAGGTCACTAAAAAGACAGTTATGTTTCAAAGTGCTGACCGGAATCCGCAAAGTTTCAGTTG
>UXUI01007499.1:31151-41304 GCA_900576705.1 Enterobius vermicularis | reverse complement strand
AAAAAAAAAAAAAAAAAAAAAAAATTCTAAAAAAAAAAAATATACAAATTTATTTTCTGTGATTGTGGCAGCAAAAAAATTTTCCATATCTTCTGTTCCTAATGAGACATGTTTTTTTGGATTCGCCTTTTTCTACTACTGTATTTACTGTTGCTAATCGTCGACATTATGGAATCCACTAAAGATATTACGCAAAATTCAAATCAACTGTTTGAAGATCTCTTGGCCAGTTACAACAAGTTGGTTCGACCTGTTGAAAATGACAGCGATACACTTGTTGTCTATTTTAAGCTCAAACTATCGCAACTGCTTGATGTGGTTAGTTCTAAAAAAAAAAAAACCTTAACCTTTTTTCTCCTCATTTCTTGAGTCTGATATTTGTTTTTTTTTTTTCTGTACTGCTTACACATTAACTAACTGCTTTGGCTAGACTATAGTTTTCAACTGAATTAGAAGTCAAATTTTAATTGAATATATGAAAAGATTTTTCAACAGCATTTTTTTTTTTGCAACAAATATACTGTGCAGTAAACTTTTTGATTTCTCTCTCGTTTTTTATTTTTTTTTCACTTTTTCTCCACCCGTCTTGTAGCCGTTGGCTATAAAAAGTGAAGAAGCAGGAAACAAGAAGGTTATAAGTTATAAAAATCAAAAAAAGTTTTTTTTTTTACTACAAAAAATTACTCGTCTTTTATCAAGTGTTTTTTCTTCTTATTGTTTTACCTCTTTCTTTATTAGCAGTAAAGAAAAGACTGAATTCTTAGAAATCATTTTCTTGTTGTCTATCGGATATTACCACTTAACGCTCGTTTTCAGTTGATCTATCATCACTTTCAGCTTCATCCTCCTTCTATAGCTTTCAGAAAAAAAAAAAGAAAGAAGAAAATTTTGATAAAAAGACTTTTTTTTTCTCAACTTTATTTACCACTTTTTACTTCAATTATCCTACTTCTTGTTTTGGCATCTTTTTTCACACTAGACTAAATTTTTTATTTATCACTACAAATACAAACAAAAAAAGTGGTGAAAGAAGAAAGTTATATGTTATATTTATAAAAAGTTGGATGGAATTATGAAAAAAAGTTGAAAAAATATGACTAACGTTGATTTTTCAACTTTTTTAGAGCCTTAGTTTATAGCTCTAAACTTCTTTTTCTTTTCTCATTAATGTCTCGTACCAATGTAGTGTTTTTTTTTCTTCCTGTTTACTGATCTGAAACACAGCGAAAAGAAACTATACCATTGTTTTAGTATTTACACATTTTTTAACAAATATTCAGTTTTTAAGTTCAGCAAAATTTTATTTGTTTTAGAAATATTTTTGTTGGAAAAAGGAAACAGATTTGTTTGAAAATTTTTTTGTGGCTGTCCTCAACGGGTTACACAAAATAAAGTGCTAAAAAAATGCTTTTGGTTTTATTCAAGCTTTTTTTTTTATTTGGCAGTTAATTTCCAGGCTAACCAAGTATCAAAAGCAACTTGGCTTGACTTGTCAGTCTACTGTCGAGACTGATCTTATCGAAATCTAGGATAGACAGCTCAAAATGCTGTTGTTGTCAATTTTTGTCCAGTCATGCTCAGTGTAACTTTGCATAGTACTAATGATAAATCTTTTAAACAATAAGCAAAGTTAGGCATTTATTCTTCTGTTGTACCTTCTAAAAAATCAGCTTATTAATCTCTCCACTTTTTTGTCGATTAAGCATTTTTTTTCTATACATTAGATTTTTTTG
Source organism: Enterobius vermicularis (assembly GCA_900576705.1). Classification (NCBI taxonomy): domain Eukaryota; kingdom Metazoa; phylum Nematoda; class Chromadorea; order Rhabditida; family Oxyuridae; genus Enterobius; species Enterobius vermicularis. The sequence continues at coordinate 39,571 of UXUI01007499.1, read as the reverse complement.
TTATAATTTTTTTGTTGCGGTAAAACATAATTAAAAGATGTTTTAACCGTCGGATTAACCACCCCCGAATAAGACGTCTATGCTAAAATCCAAAGATTTTTTCTTTTATTTTAGCATCAGCAACAGCTTCTGGTTTTTTTCTGATATCTTTTAGACAGTTCTGAAGATGAATAAACACACAATATGTTGAAAGTTTCAGAGCTGACTTTTTTTGCTGATTATTTACTGAGTCACTTTTTTTTTTTGTTCGCTTCAAAATTGTATTACTGCAGTTTTTCAGTACGTAAGCTTTAAAGAAGAAGAAAGAAAACATAGAGAAATCAGAAAGAAACTGTTAAACAGTAATCAGAAAATTCAAAAAAAAAAATAAATAAATAAATAAGAAGATTATCTTACTGCTCGATACATTCAGTTTAGGCAGTTATTCCGATAAAAACTTTTCTTTTTTCTTTTTTGGAATGATATATTGAAAAGAATTTGAAGAAGACCACTGAAGACTTAAGAAAACTGAGCTGAAAAAGGCGAAGAAACGAAAGAGAAATAGAAACTTTTATTAACAATTTTAAGAATTTTTAGCGGAATAGTTGCCGAATTTGATAAATCAAGTAAAAGTTGTTCAAAAGATTGCAATAATCAACAAATTACAGTGATAATTTTAGTAAAACAAATAATTGTTAATTCTAGATTTTTTCCAAAAAAAATTGTATAGTTTTTTTAACATTATACTTACTGAAAACAGATCAAAAAACTGCAGACACCCTTTAATAGAACTGGAATATATACAAAAAAAAACTTTACCGTATTGTTTTACAATTCCTATTCATATCTTCCTTTTCTTTTTTTTTTTTGCCACTTTTTAACCGGTTTAATGCAGAAACAGAAATTTTTTTTTCTTTCCCATTTTCACATAATAAGTCTAATCTGAAGATGAAATGATATTTCAGCATGAAAAGAATCAGATCATGACCACTAACGTTTGGTTGCAACATGTAAGTTTTTTATTACTATTCCTCATCGCCTATTTGTCTTTATTTCAATCAAGAAAAACAAATTTTATTTTTGTTTTGAAAGAAGAAATAGATTTTTATATTAGTTGAATAAATAATAGCTGAATAATTTAACTGTTATTTATGTGCATGTAAACCAAAAAAAAATATTTGTTGTAATGATAGCAGAAAACTGTACAGTTCTAAATGTCTCATCTAAAAAGTTATATTCATTGAACAACTGTAACCACTATTAAAACAATTCATTTATTTTTTTTTTCAAAAAATTTGAACTAGCATTTAAATGTTTATGAGTAGATTTAGTTATTAGAAACTAAGAAAACATCCATTTTTTTACTTTTGAAATAATAACTGATTTTGGTAGATGTAAAAAAGTCATATCAAATAAATGCTGTCAAATTTGAATAGTAGAAAAAGATATTAAAAACAATAAGATAATAGAATAAAGTAAAATAAAAAATAAAATTTTTTTTTTGCATTAAATATTGAAGAAAAAGAACTGTTTTTATTTTTTGAATAACCAAAAAAAAATATTAACAATAGTAAATAATAGGTTTTTTTTCCCTTCACTGAGCTTATTCCACTAAAACAAAACTATTAATAAGGCCCTAATTTAGTTCTCCCGCTCCCCTCTCAAAAAAAAAAAATGGCTTTTTTGGTAGCAAACATTGAAAAAAAAAGTGCTCTTTAAATTTAATTTACGCAAGAAAATTTCTTCTTTGTCTCCAACAACCAAAATTAGACAACTGATCAAAGAAACGATAGCTTTTTTTTTCTTTTTTTTTTTTTTTGCTCAGTAATAGCCAATTTTTTTTTTTGCTGTCGTCTTTGAAGTATTATTTTTCAATAAAAATATTTTTGCTGTCGCTGCTGCTTCTATTTTTTTTTTTTTTGCCATCAACGACAAATTGTCAAATTAAGTAGAAGTAGAAGAAAAAGTTGACAAAACTGACACTGCTTCTGAGGCTGTCACTTGGGTATAATCGATGTTGCAGACATGGGTCGATTATAAACTAAAATGGGATCCTATCGATTATGGTGGAGTTGAAGTTCTTTATGTGCCTTCTGATATGATTTGGTTACCCGATGTGGTTTTATACAATAAGTAAGAAGAAATTTTTTTTTTTACTGCAACTGAACAAACTTTTCATTTTTTTTTTGATAAAATTTTTGTTTAGATTAAACGGTAAATGTTGTTATAAAGAACAGAAGTGAAAACAGAATTACTCTATTACATTGTACGTCTCAATGTTCTTTCAAGAGCCTTATTTTTTGAGTTTAAACTTAGTAATTTGATCTGTACTTCTAACAATAAGACTGGCAAAACGAAGTCTAAAAGTTTTAGTGCCGATGGTAATTATCAGGTAACTATAATGACCAAAGCCAAACTAACCTATAATGGTACTGTTGAATGGGCACCACCGGCTGTCTATAAAAGGTACCATACTGAAAATGACTAAACTTTGTCGTTAAAAGCTTTTTTTTGAAGCATTGACTTTTCTAGAATTTTGCAACGTAATTATTCATTGTTGTTTAGTATGTGCCAAATTGATATCGAATGGTTTCCATTTGATGCTCAAACCTGTGAAATGAAGTTTGGTAAGATTTTCAAATTTTTTTTTTCTTTCTTTTTTCTATCATTATCAATTATCTGCTGTACCGTATGCAATCAGATTTCTGTATTTCAGTTCTTTATTTGTTTATAAAAATCTAAATTTTAAACTTTTTTTTTTTGAAAATCGTTTCAGCTGATTTTTATATTTATTCAGATTTACAAAACTTCTGAATTAGCCATCAAGCATTTTCAGTTTAAAATAGGTGTCTAGATTAAATTCTAAAATTTCTTATTGTTAAGTCATTTCTGATTAAGCATGAAAACTTTTTGATTTCTTTCTTTTGCTATTTGAAGATTTTAATATCATAAAATTTCGCAGGTTAAATGCTGACGTCGAATAAACGGAAGTTTTTAGACCCAAAAACAATATATTGTCTTTGTTATAAAACAATTTCTAAAGCATTTTATATTGTTCAAACTGTAGTCAAAATAAGAACAAAAATTTTTAAAATTTATCTATTTTATAGGCTAATGACGCTAAAATAATAACTGAAAATGTAAAGTTGAACAAGCAGCCAACTTTTTATGACAAAAAACCTCACCAATTTCCTTACCTGATGATAAACTTACTTTGGTCTAGAGTACTGTGTTTAAGAAACAGACTTTTTGCAACAGTAGAGAAGTTTGTTTTTACTCTTTATTTAGGCTGAATTCACTCAACAGTGCCGCTGTCAAGTGATTAGTTCATCAACTAGAAAAAGTTAAGCAATAACGTTTTATTCTCAGTGATAATCTAATAAAGTAGACTCAGTCTCAAAGAGAAGTTTTGGTTGACACAGTGCTTAGTAAAGTGATCGCCGGCAAATTATTTGGTGACGCCGTTTTGGCAGCTCATTAGTTGTCTACATCCACTGAATATATTTCATGAAAAACAAAAATCTACTATACTTGCTGAGACTAAGTTGCCTCTTTGATAGAAAATCCAACTGTTTTTCATTTATTCATTTTTTTACTTTTTAAAATTCAATTTGTTTAGAGTAGCAGTCTTTTTTTTTTTTTTGGTTTATCTTATCAATTTTTTCGTTAAGCAGTTGCTCAGAAAAAAAAAGAGACAGGATATATATTTTACACCTAAGTAAGTTTCTAAAGTTGACTGTTGCAAGAAAATAACTTTTTTTGTTTGTAAATTTTAAAACTTTTTTGAGAAAAAAACGCATCGACGAAACAATAAATTTGAGAATTATCTGACTGAAAAAGCAGAATTTGCAAAACAAAAAAAAATTTCTTTTTATTTTCTTTTATTGTTATTATCTTATAAATTCTGCTATAAAACTGATTAAATTCTAAGATTAGTGGACTATTAGCATAAATAACAGAGGCAGTTTACGATAAATCAGAATAAATCTTAGCACATATTCTGTCTACCAATCTTATCAAATCTATTGTCGAGCAAAAATTTTTATCTGATAACTTAATTTAATAGAAACTTAATCTTTTGATTCATACTTTATTTTCGGTTTAGTATTAGCAGGTACCTGAACATTCTCAATAAGATTTTTTCGTGAGTATAAGATGATCAAAGCCTTCGGTAAAAAAAACTTTAGAAGGTTTAGAAGCATTGTCATTGTTTGTGGTGCTGCTCTTTGAAACTTTCAGTAAAGCTGTAGTTGAAAAGATAAACAGACAAATAATTTTTAGTTTTTTAAGTTGAGAGAAAAAGATTGTTTCTTTTCTTCTTTTTTTTGTGTTTTACTTTTTTGAATCTAACATTTTTTTAATGTTTTGACTGCTTCTATGAACGATTTATCGAGTTGATTATTGAAAATTGTCCAGCATTCAACAAAGGTTGTTCGCTGTGCTTAACAGAACTGCTTACTGCCGGATACTGTTGCTTTCCGATCTGATGATAAGTTGACAGTGTTCAATATTTTAACTGTTGAAGTTTTTCTTTTTTTTAAACTGTTTAAAAAGTTACTTTTTTTATACAAAGAAAAAAAAACAGAAGCAAAATTGAACATAAAAATTAGCATTGATGTGAGCCCACTGAAAAATTTGTTGTCAGAATTTTGCAACAATTTAGCTGTCGACTTTGCTGCTTGATCTTTTCTTTTTTTCCTGACTGTACAAAAGAAACATTTCAAAATTAATTCCTTTTCTATGTTGCTTTTTTTTCCATTTTTCCCTACTATTTTGATTAAAGAGTAAGATTACAATTACATAATTTTGAAATAAGACATTTGTGTTGTTGCTATAGTACTAGTGATTTATAACATTTGATAATTGTTCAACCAGTTCTATTAATAGAACAAAGTAATCTTATCGCCGAAACAGACATCGATAGTAAACTAATAAACTTGTGCATTGCAGTCACAAAATTCATTTGAACATAGTGGAAAAAAAACCAGTAACGATGAAAAAAAAGAACATATATTATCGATAAAGTCAAAAAAATTTGGTGAAATTAAGTTGCTGACCACAGTAGTTTTCTTTGAAGGCTTAATAGACTGTTGCTTCTCTGGTGAAATTTTTATGCGGTATATGCATTTAGCTGAAACAATTGTTGTCTCCTCTTCTCCCTCTGTTTGTTTCTGTGTATTTCAATTTTTTATTTACAAAAAATTTACAGGAAAACTTATTTTAGGTTCCTGGACATACGGTGGTTTAGAAGTAGACCTGAAACATAAAGACTTGCATAAACAACGGGTTGAAAATGAAACTGTAGCGGGTATTAACGGTGGGGAACAGGAACAAGTTTGGATTGTTGAAGATGGTCAGTATTTTTATTGACTTGATCTTATGCATTCTGATCACTCTATTTTTAACGCATTTAACACTGAAACTGTTACCTCTCACATAGAATTGAATTTCTATCTTTACAGGCATTGATTTAAGTGACTATTATCCGAGCGTCGAATGGGATGTTCTTCATGTGCCCGCAAAACGTCATGAAAAAAGGTACGTAACAGTTTATATGTTCACTTTCACTTTTCCTTTTTTTTTTTTGCAGTTTGAAACCTAACTCTTAAAAAAGCATTACACTTGTTTAAGGTAATTGTAATTCTGTAGGAACACCCAATGATAAGTTCTGATAATCAATAGAAGCTTTTATGCTATTTTGGTTTCAGATATAACTGCTGTGATTCACCATTTATTGATCTCACCTATGAAATACATTTGAGGCGTAAAACTCTGTTTTACACAGTATTTCTTATATGTCCTATTGTTGGTATAAGGTTGGTTGTTCTTTTTTTTTGCGCAAATTTTTTTGCTTTACTATAGTTTTAAACAAAAAAAAATAAAGAATTACATACGTATACTTTTGTATTTCAGTTTCCTGACTGCCTTAGTATTCTACTTGCCTTCAGATGGTGGTGAAAAAATATCGTTGTGTATCTCAATTCTTATTTCGCTCACTGTCTTCTTTCTTTTGTTAGGTAAAACATTGTTCATTGAAAAAGAAAAACTACTGCTGCTGCTAACTCTTAGATAAACTGCTGGAACAAACCGAAAAAAAAAGTTTGATGTATTTTATGTTTAGTAGCTTTTTTTTGGTTTAGAACTCCGTTATAACTGCTGAGAATAGGTATGGATTAAAAGCGGGAAAGAAAAGGAGTGCAGAGATCAATTGAATTAATAGAACTTTCTTTTTTTATATATAAAGCACAGATTATAATTGTTATTTTCAGTTGAAATAATTCCATCGACCTCATTAGTAATTCCTTTAATTGGCAAATATCTTCTCTTTACCATGGTACTTGTTACGCTTTCGGTTATTGTTACAGTTATCACTTTGGTAAGTTCATTTAATGTGCTTTCTACAGCAGACTGTTTTTTCTGGATTCTGTCCTGTATCGGCAGATTATGGCGATAAAAGTAGAGAGAAAATGTTAGATACGTGTTATAAAAAATATGTCGGATGTATTTTATGGCAATTTTGAGAAAAAAATTTCTTTGACATTTCTTCTTGCTCTTTTTCTTTTTATTATTTTTAAACATTTATTTGAACCTGCAGAATGTGCACTTTCGATCTCCGTCAACGCACAAGATGCCGAATTGGTTGAAGAAAGTTTTTATTGAATTTTTACCTCGTTACTTGTTTATCAAACGTCCATCTTTAACTTCAGTGGTTAACGACAAAATTAGCACATCTAGTGATACGGTTCTTATTTACTCCTTATTCAACTTACGACATCTTTACTGACAGCTTTTTAGCAAAATTAATTATTTGACAACTGTTTCCAAGAATAGTTTTATTAGCAAATAGATTTCAACAATCAAAAAAAAAAAAAAATGGAAGGAAAAACTTGACAAAACACTGACGCTGTCAAATGATCTGTTCAAAACTGTTATTTTTTTGTGAAAACAGAAAACTTTTTTTTTTGTAGTCAATAACCGCCAAAAAGTCTGACCTTAGGCCTCCAAGTTTCAGCATCAGACCTCGTGATCATTATGCTTCTGCTTTATTTGATCAAGTAAGCAAAAAACTGTTTTATTGCAGATAATAAATAAAAGCAAAGAAAAAAAAACAAAAAGAATGTAAAATTTCTTGGCTAATTTGTTCGAAATTTCTATTTTGCAAGTTTGGTTAAGAGAGTTTAACAGAAAGCTATAGTCGTATAACGTTACCTTAAATTGCCAATCTCAGCCAAGTTTACTCTAGATGGATTTCCTGACCCCACGATATCAGTCGTCGTTCTGTGGGACTCGAAGTCCGGATCAGTCAAGTTTTGCAAGCTTTCAAAAAGAGTATACTCCGGTACAAAGCGCTGTCGATAGCGTTTCATACATCGCTGATCATTTTAAAAATGAGGACGAAGACAGCCAAGTAAGTAGTAATTTACTGCAATTAATGAGGCAGTATGGTGACACATAAAAGTTTGAAAAATTGTTTGATACGGTATTTGAACATTCATTATTGGTGTATTAAAAAGTCTTTTTTTTGGTGGTTCTGCTTTACAATTATTGCTTGATAATTTCTATAAAGATTTTGATCAAACGAGACAAAATGAATTGTATTTTGCAGGTAATTGAAGACTGGAAATACATATCTGTTGTAATGGATCGAATATTTTTACTTTTGTTCATGAGCGCCTGTATATTAGGAACAGCGATAATTATTTTACGTGCTCCAACCATCTACGATACAACGAAACCGCTTGATGGCAAAAGTTGATACTTATAGTTTGTTGCTGTCATCAACTTTTAAATCATCTAGGTTTTTCCTCGTTTTTTTTGCATAGTGACAATTTCATTGCTGCTGCCAATTATTTCATAGGTGGTAGTCCTATTTCTTTTTTTTTTTATTTTTTTTTTTGAACTAGGAAATATAGTGATTTGATTAAAACCTATAAGGTTGATAAATGCAACAAAAAAAAAGGAAGAAAATTTATACTGATGATTACATCGTTACCACTGCTGCTGTTGGTTCAGCTATGCGCTGTTAGCACAATACCAGCAACTGGTCGTTTAGGAATATCAAATAAAAGCAAACATTTTTTGCCTAATTCAATAATTTTGAAGTCAAATTTTATAGCTGTTAAAAGTTTAGTAATTTTTTTAGTTAACTGATACACAGTAATGAAAAATAGTCGAAAACCAAATTCTATCAGAAGAAAAAAAAAAAACGAAAAATGCTTACCAGAGATAAAGAAAAAAAGAGATTTTCTTGTTTTTTCAATATCCCCCTTTTTTTTTTCTGGATCTCTATTTTTTTTTATTGTTTGTACTCTTATCTTTTTTTTTCTTAGATATCTTTAACAGTGTTTATTATTGATAGAAATACAAATACGGTTTAGGAGAGGAAAACAATTTATAAGTTTATTACGCAGATATTTTGAGTGTATTTTATTTTGATTTAA